>JBBGZY010003810.1:0-22032 GCA_037952925.1 Lithobates clamitans
ATTCCCCTTTACATCAGTCTGCAGTATTCCCCCTTACAGTACAAGGAGGAACTCTGTGGACGCTGATGTGAAGGGGAACTCTAATGAAAAGGGCAATGCTGCAGACCCTGATGTAGGTGGGAACTCTGATGTAAAGGGGTGGGCAGTGGACACTGATATAAGGTGGTCACCACAGCCCCCCCCTATATCAGAATTCCCCTTTAGATAATGATCTGCATCATTTCCCTTTATGTCCGAGTTCCCTTGCACTGTAAGGGGGAATCCTGTAGACTCTGATGTAAGGGGGAACTCTGTGCTGGCTGGGTTATATTAACCTGACCTTCGTGTAAATGGAGAAATAAGGTTTTTGACTTTTGTTTAACTTAAACACATTGCTAATAGCACTAGCTACATGTTTATAGTTTAAATATTGATATTTGCACTGTTTAGCACAGAATATGATAATTTTAGATACTTTTTTGCAGTGTCAGTGAGGGAATCTTGGGTGAGTTCCCACACTTTTTTTTTCCCCAGGACCCCTGTATGTATCTGTCCAGCAGATGATGGAGGAAATTCTCAGCCCACATCAACACTATGCAGTAGCCTATCTAGATGATGTGGTTATTTGGACAGACTGGGAAAGTCACCTACCTAAAGTGCAGGCTGTCTTGAACTCCATTAGAAAAGCAGGTCTAACAGCAAACCCAAAGAAATCTGCCATAGGGTTATAAGAGGACCAGTATCTGGGATACACCATTGGGCGAGGCCAAATCAAACCCCAAATCCATAAGGTAGACACTTTCAGGAATTGGCCTGCTCCTGCCCCCAAGAAACAAGTGAGAACTCTACTGGGTACCACTACCATTACTATTACTAATACTATTACTCTACTCGATATTATTGTGGGTTCACCCCAAGCTTTTAACTACTGTACTACTTGTACTACTGGCGGCTGTGTTGTTAACAGGGGTAGGTGAAGAAGAACAACTGATGATCTATTTGATTTGGAAGCTGTGTAGAACGTTTACCGGCCTGGTCTCAATCCCTAGGCGCCAACAAAGTAATGGGGTGCGTGCACAATCTTACCGACCCGGGTCTGCTCTGCATCCGCTGGTGACTCTGACCGGAACAAAATGTCTCTCCAACAAGTATGCGGTCCCGCAGTGTATGTTGTTTTATTCCTCAGCTCTCATCCGTGTTCCTGCAGACAATTTCTCCTTCCTCTGGACAGGATCAGGATCTTGGACACAAGTAGCTTCACTCAGCTGAAGTCTGCTCCCACACCTGGATGCTGTAGGATTCTCTGCACACAGTTCTCAGAACCAGCTCCTTCTCAAAACGGCTGCCTGCTGGTCTCTCTCTCTCCTCTCTCTCTCTCTCTCTCTCTCTCTCTCTCTCTCTCTCTCTCTCTTCTCTCTCTCTCCTCTCTCTCTCTCTCTCTCTCTCTCTCTCTCTCTCATCTCTCTCTCTCTCTCTCTCTCTCTCTCTCTCTCTCTCTCTCTCGTCCAACCGCCTGTTAGCTGTGTACAAACAGTGTTTAGACAATGAGAGCTACTTCCCATCTTACATGCCACCCCATAGAGGTTGTCGTCCTCGGCAACCCTTCCCCATACAAACTCATTCTGTGCATAGCGCTGTGGGGACACACCAGCGTTGGGCCTGTTTGACCTTCGAAGAGGGATAGGTTCAGAAGCACTGGGGAAGTCAGACACATCTAATGGGGGAGGGGCTGCTGACTGCTCAACACTTTCCCTGGGTGGCAAACTTGTCACGGCTGGAGCCCCTGTGGGTACCGGGGCAGGGACAACCCACCATTCCTCCTCCTCCTCCAAGGGTATTTGCTCTGTACCCTGAGCAGAAGGAGGCATCTCCTCCACGCACACAGGCTCATCAAAATTACAACATTTCAACATGTTAAGGTGCAAGTTTCGTGAAGGCCCTCCAGTCCCTATTGGCTCCACCTCATAGACCGGGATGGCAGGGTCTACCTTCCTCTTCACCATGTAAGGGACCGCCGCCCATCCAACTTTCCAGACAGCCGTTTAGCTTTGACCATCACTGGATTACCCTGGGCAAACCCATCCCTCTGCACTGGTCTTGGTTTAGGGTGTACCACTTGTCCCAGGCGCTCCCTTACAACCTTGTGGATTGCTCTCAGCCGGCGGCGATGCTCTTGCACCCATGCAGTGGTATTTCTTGGTGATGGCTCCTTCGGATCGGGCATGTGGAGATCTTCAATCTCCCGTCCGGCTCTCCCAAACATGAGCATATGTGGGGAGTAACCGGTGGTACTGTGTACCCTGTTGTTATAGGCCCACATAAGTTCAGGTAGGTACTCGGGCCACTGAGCTTTTTGGTTGTCTTCCAGAGTCCGCAGCATCTGGAGCAAGGTGCGTATAAACCGCTCGCACGCCCGGGGGTGATACGGGAATGTTCGATGCCATACAGTTGACACAACTTATTCATCAGAGTACCCTGAAAACATGCCCCCTGGTCCGAATGTATCCTATGAGGACACCCGAACACCTGTATAAAGTGTTTACAGACCACATCCACGGCCGACTCTGGTGTCTGGTCTCTGCTGGGTACAGCCACCACATACTTAGTGAAATGATCTGTCATGATTAGACAGCACAAGTGTCCCGAGGCAAAGTACCCAGTCTGTACATAATCGATCATAAGAAGCTCTAGGGGCGCTGAGGTCCGGATGGCCTGAACAGGATCCCGCTGTTCAGTACTCTTGTGCAACCCACAGAGTCGACACTTAAGACATGTTTTAGCCACCATGTCTGCCAGATCGGGACAGTATACCAGTCGTTGGAGCCACTTAAACGTTTTCTTCACTCCCAAAATGGGCTCTCCTTTCATGAGCCTCCCGGGCGGCCTCCGGTCCCACATGGGGATGACAATCTGATGCCGGTACTGCAGCTCTGACTGTAAGTATATGGTCCAACACAGGAGGCCCTGGGTAACAGTCAGCTTATCCCACTGCATCAACAACTTTTGGCCAGACAGGCCCCTCCCGGGCGGCCTCCTGTCCCACATGGGGATGACAATCTGATGCCGGTACTGCAGCTCTGACTGTAAGTATATGGTCCAACACAGGAGGCCCTGGGTAACAGTCAGCTTATCCCACTGCCTCAACAACTTTTGAGTCAGACAGGCCCACTCCTCTGGCCGAGGCCAGATCTTATACCCATTCTCTCACTTTCCACAGGTCTGGGCAGCCATTCTGGACTCCCTCCCAATCAGCCAATGTCTTGCCTAGCAACATGGGCATTCCGGACGCCACCCCACCTGAATGTGTCACATCCTGGAACATGGGTACTCGACCGAGGTCAGGAGTTTCAGTGTCCTCTAGCTCCTCATCGGCATTTCGATTAGACAACCCAAGAGGGACTCAGAAGAGTGCATCGGCGTTGCTGTTCTCCCTTCCTGACCAAAACTTGATGCGGTATTGGTACTTAAAAAGTCGAGTCAACCACCTCTGCTCCAGCGCACCAACCTTGGCATTCTCCAGATGCGCTAACGGGTTGTTGTCCATCATCACGGTCACCTCTGCACCTGTCAGGTACTCCGCAAATCTTTCAGTCATGGCCCACACCAGTGCCAGTAGTTCCAAGGAGCTATAGTTGTCAGGGTTGTGCTCCGACTCCCTCAGAGACCGGCTGCCATAGGCAATGACTCTTTCACGTCCATTCTGAACTTGTGATAACACGGACCCAAGCCATGTAGGCTCCTGTCAGTTTACAGCAGGAATGGGGTATCAAACCGTGTATAAGCCAGAATCGGGGCACTGGTCAACGCTCGCTTCACTGCTTCGAAGGCCTCTTGTTGCCAGGGTCCCCACTTGATGGGACGATTCTTTGGGCCCCCGCAGTGCCTCTTGTTAACCCATTTAATAGGTCCACCAAATGAGCAAATCTGGGTATAAACCTTCTGTAGTAGCCGGCCAATCCCACAAATGCTCCCATCTCTCGTAGTGTATGCGGCTGGGGCCAGTTTTGAATGGCTTCCACCTTGCTGGGGGCTGGCTTTACCCCCTCCTGGGTGACCACATGTCCCAAATACTCGATCTGCTGTTTAAACAGTTGGCACTTCTTGGGCTTGATCTTGAGCCCATGGTCTCACACCCGTCCTAAGACCTGTCACAGCTTCTGGAGTTGATCTTCAAAAGAGGCCCCAAACACTACTATGTCGCCCAGGTAGATCAATACCCACTCGAAGTTGAGATCCCCAGACAGTGCTCCATCAAATGCTGGAATGTTCCTGGGGCGTGGGACAGGCCAAACGGCATTCGGTTCAACTCATAGAGTCCCATAGGATGAAGGTCGTCTTCGCTTTGTCCTTCTTGGCCATTGGTATCTGCCAATACCCACTGGCCAGGTCAAGAGTCGAGAAGAACTTTGCATGACTCAGGGTGGACAACGACTCCTCAATCCGCGGAAACTCCCATCTTTCTTCTGCACCAAGACTACCGGAGTAGCCCACGGACTTTGACTCTCCTGGATCACCCGGGTTTCCAACATGCTGGCCACCATTCCTTTACCTCCTGGTACATTTTAGGTGGGATTTGCCGGTAACGTTCCCTGATTGGGGCAGCATCGCCGGTGGGGGTTTCGTGTTCAATGGCGGAAGCACACCCGAAGTCCTCATGTCTCGAGAATGCCTCCTGAAATTCCCATATGGTGTCTTCCAGCAATTTCTGTTGTCCTGGAGTCAGGGTCTTGCAGTCCACCCGATCTGAGCCATGATCACTCGAGCGTTCCACTCTGCTGTCAGGGTTTCCCGTTGATGGACCTCTACAGCATAGGTCCAGGCTGACCTTCTATCTGGCTGTAGTGTGAAGCTCGTTCGTCGAGGCATATCCCCTTCAGACACATAAACTTTGGCCAGCAAGGTATTCCCAGGCACGGTAAACTCACAGTCTTCAACATTGAGACAGCGTACAGGCACACATCCATCCTTCACAATTCACAGCCGGCTTACCAAGAGGAGTCTGCGTCTCCTTTTGGTAAGCCGGCTCAATCAGGACCTCCAGTCCATTCAGTTGTCGTCCCGCCCCCACCGGCAGTATCAATATTTGTTTTTGACGAGCTGGGACCTTTACTGGGGTGCTCCACGGCACCCTCATGTGTCCAATGGGCCGCCCGGACATGTTGCTCTTTTGCAGACTACAGCTCCTCACAATCTGCTGTAGAACCTTCTGGGTTGGCTGGTGTGTGGTGGCCCGTTGCCAATACTTCGGCCCTTCTTTGGCATAGATTGTCTAGGTCTCTCAGCACATTCATACCTAGCGTCACGTCCATCCCTCTCCGGGATGAATGGTCCACCAGCACAACCCCTTTCTTGCCGATGTCTTGCCCGAACAGTCGGACCCGCATCCAGACTATGCCTCAGACATCCATCTCCCTGTTATTTGCAGCTGTCATCCTGATGACGCTCCCGTCTTCCGGCTCCATCATATGCCCAAAGTGCCTTTCAAAGGACTCCAGAGGCATAAGGGTGCACTCCAAACCTGTATCAACTAGGCAGCGTACCTTCTGGCCTTCCAACTCGGCTTCCATAACAGGACTGCTGGCATATAGGTCCTGCTCCTTACGCATCGGGCTTAGCTTCTGACATAGCGCCGCAGGACGCCCAGC
Source organism: Lithobates clamitans (assembly GCA_037952925.1). NCBI lineage: Eukaryota > Metazoa > Chordata > Amphibia > Anura > Ranidae > Lithobates > Lithobates clamitans. Next base: position 5,625 of record JBBGZY010003810.1, read on the forward strand.
TACTGCGGCGGTTGGAAGTTTAACGTCGGCTCAGACTTCATCTGTTCTGGGCACTCTCTGGCCATATGACCGTACTGTCGACAGGCCCAGCAGAGGGGTTCCCTTTTAACCACTTGCTTACTGGGCACTTAAACCCCCCTCCTACCCAGACCAATTTTCAGCTTTCAGTGCTCTCACACTTTGAATGACAATTACTCAGTAATGCAACACTGTACCCAAATGATTTTTTTGTCCTTTTTTTCATACAAATAGAGCTTTCTTTTGGTGGTATTTGATCACCTCTGGGTTTTTTATGCGCTATAAATAAAAAAAAACGAAAATTTTGAAAAAAAACAAATTTTTCTTAATTTCTGTGATAAAATTTTGCAAATTAGTAATTTTTCTTTATAAATTTTGGCCACAATTTATACTGCTACATATCTTTGGTAAAAATAACCAAAAATTTATGGAAATTATTTGGTCTGTGTGAAAGTTTTAGAGTCTACAAGCTATGGTGCAAATCATAAAAAAATTATCACATCTGATGTAATGGTGGCCTATCTCATTTCCTGAGACCCTAACAAGCCAGGAAAGTGCAAATGCCCCCCCAAATAACCCCTTTTTGGAAAGTAGACATTTCAAGGTATTTAGTTAGAGGCATGGTGAGTTATTTGAAGTTGTATTTTTTTCCCACAATTCTTTGCAAAATTTAGATTTTTTTTTTCCCCACAAGATTGTCATTGTAATAGCTTATTTCTCTCACATGGCATGTGTATACCACAAATGACACCCCAAAATACATTCTGCCACTCCTCCTGAGTATTACGATACCACATGTGTGTGACTTTTTCACTGCCTGACCATATACAGAGGCCCAACATGCAGGGAGCACCATCAGGTGTTCTAGGAGCATAAATTATACATCACATTTCTCAACCACCTATTACAATTTTGAAGGCCCTGGAGCACCAGGACAATGGAAACACTGACAAAATGACCCCATTTTGGAAAGCTAACACCCCAACATATAATCTATGAGGCATAATGAGTCTTTTGAACAGTTCATATTTTTCCAGAAGTTTTTGGAAAATGTGGAAAAAAAATGAAAACGCATTTTTTTTACACAAAGTTGTCCGTTTATAAGATATCTCCAACACATAGCATTTAGATAGCAAAAATGACACCCCAAAATACATTCTGCTACTCCTTCTGAGTATGGCGATACCACGTGTGTGAGACTTCTACACAGCCTGGCCACATACAGAGATCCAACATGCAAGGAACACCGTCAGGTGTTCCAGGGACACATAGCATGCACATACCAAGAATTACACCCCAAAATACATTATGCTACCAAAAAAATGTGGAAGGTCCCCGTGGGGTTTTTAAGCAGCAATCAAAAAAAAGTTTTTGTAAAAATATATATTTTTATATATTTTTATTAGCAAAATACTCCGAACATAGTTTAAAGAATACAAGAATTTAAAATATGAGCTCCGGTTTTACATAGAACGAGACATGCTGGATAAATGTACAAATCAAGCAAACGAATTATCGCATAATAGGTTACAGGCAGTGTGCATATAGCGCTACTCCCAACAATATCAATTGTGGTTATGTTAATGCTTGCCGATAATGGAGAAGCAAGCATTAATATAACCACAATTGATATTGTTGGGAGTAGCACTATATGCACACTCCCTGTAACCTATTATGCGATAATTCATTTGCTTGATTTGTACATTTATCCAAAAACTTTTTTTTGATTGCTGCTTAAAAACCCCACGGGGACCTTCCACATTTTTTTGGTAACATTTACTTTGGGGTGTGCAGCCACATCAGCTTCTGTTGAAGTGTCAGGTGATGTCAAAATACATCATGCTGAGCAAAGTGTAAACAAAAGATTACCTGTGGTTGTAGTAGCGCAGTTGTACACAGGAGGATAGCACTGGTCCAGGCATCAGGCGGGGACTTTGTCAGCAACGGCAATTGTCCAGGCAGCAGGCAGGGTTACTGTCCATATAAAGTCCAGGGTTAGTGCAGGCAGAGATATTGTCAGCAGTGCCAAAAATATTGGTCCTGGTAGTAGGCAGGTCCATGTGGTGTGGTCAGTGCAACAGGCAGAGGCATGACGGCAGCAAGTCCTACAGGCAGAAGTAAGGCCTCGTTCAGGACAGATTGGGGACAGGGCTGGAGGCTTCTCCCACCCAAATCTCTTTGAAGCCTCCGAGTCTCCAGACCCTAATCTAGGATTAAGAAAACAAATTATTCATCCAGGAAAACAATTCTGGAGCCCCTCACATATGTGAGACCCCTGTGTTGAATCCCACTAGTCCAGTAGCAGGGTACAAGATCAGTCCATGAGTCAGGCAAAAAACATGGTCAAACAGTCCAAGGTCAGTTCCAGATCAGGCAGATGTATGTACAGAATCGTTAGGCAGAAGCATGGTCGAATAACAGTCCAGGGTCAGTTCCAGATCAGGCAGAGGTATGTACAGAATCGGCAGACAGAAGCGTGGTCAAATAACAAGCCAGGGTCAGTTACAGAGCAGGCAGTGGCATAAGGGGTGTGAGGGTAAATTGCAGGAACTGAGGCTTATGTTTACCATACTTCACTAATAATTTACTGAAGTATGGTAACGGTGAAAACATTCACCTACGCAGAGGCCTGGTTCGGGAAGGACATTGTGCACAATAAAAAGATGTCTCTCTTCTGAATCCTGCTCTGGTACACACCTTAATTTTTTTTTTTAAGTTGTTAGCCTGTTTGGTTTGGGAGGGATTTTATCGGGAAAGTGGCGTTCGGAGAGTCGACTAAGAACATCTGATCGGATATTTTCTGGTGGGCCGTTCGGGAATATAAGGGCAGTGAAAACTTCCTCCTGGTAGCCAAGGAAGCGTTTGGGGTTTTGGGTGGAGTTGCAGTAAATTACATGTGAATTGTATATGGCCAATTGAAAAAATAAATTGCGACTTTTTTATACCAATGGTATGTCCGTCTTGTGACAAGGTATGGTTCCAGCATCTGGTCATTGAAGTCGACTCCCCCCTATAAACAAATTATAATCATAGATACATTTAGGTTTTTGTATGGGGCCATTCCTTCTGGGGATTTCCACAAAGGTATCATTGTGGATTGAAGACAACATGTAGACATCCCTTTTGTCCCTCCACTTCACTGCCAAAATCTCGTTGATTCGTAGACTTGCCGTTTCTCCTTTTCTCAATTTCTTATTGACAAGACTTTGAGGAAAGCCCTTCCGGTTCTTTTTTACGGTGCCACATGCTGGCGTCTTCTTCCGGTGAAGGTTGTGGAACAGGGGCAGAGATGTGTAGAAGTTGTCTACATATAAATTGTAGCCTTTCTCCAGTAGGGGGTATATGAGGTCCCAAACAATTTTCCCGCTTGATCCCAAGTAGTCTGGGCAATTAGAGGGTTGTGCTGGGTGTCCTTCCCTTCGTACACTTTGAAGGCATATATGTACCCTGTGACTCACATAATTTGTATACCTTCACCCCATAGCGGGCCCTTTTACTGGGAATAAATTGTTTTATTTTAAGCCTGCCACTAAACTTAACAAGGGACTCAGCCACACATATGTTTTGGTCTGGGGTAAACAGCTGGGGGAATACTTCAGAAAAAGAAGTGGCCGAATTTTGAAAAGCCTGTCATAGTTTGGGTCATTTCGGGGAGGGCACTGGGTATTGTCATTGAAATGAAGGAACCTCATTATCATGAGGTATCTGTTTCTGGGCATTACCTTGGAGAATACTGGCATGTGGTTGATGGGGTGGGTTGACCAATAGGACATCAAAGTTTTTTTTTTGGTGAGTCCCATATTAAATGTGAGGCCTAAAAAAACCTTCAACTCCCCCACCGTTAGGTCTCTCCACTCGTAGGGATGGGCATAGTAGGACGTTGGATTATTTAAAATAAATTGATGTGCATAAAGGTTGCACTGGGCCACAATATTTGATAGCATGTATTGTATTTTCTCTCTCTCTCTCTCTCTCTCTCTCTCTCTCTCTCTCTCTCTCCAGCAGAGAGGAATTATAGTATTGTGGAGCAAGAGTGTTTAGTCATTAAGTCTGCCTTAGAGGCTCTACTACTTGCTTGGGCCTCACTTCTGACTCTTAACAGACCATGCTCTCTTAAAATGGATGGCCCAGGCTAAGGACTGCAATTTGAGGATTACCCACTGGTTCCTGTCCCTCCAAGACTTTTATTTTAAAGTGGAGCACTGGACAGGTCATAGTCAGAAAAATGCAAGTGCCCTCACTGTTTGGTAGCTGATGTTTCAAATCCATACGTTCAAGCAATTGGTGAGGGTATGTCATGGAAGGAGTGTATCTGCTACATAGGTTTTGGTGTTTCATAAGATAAACTGGTGGCAGGGAAAAGCCTGTGGCAGTATGCAGGGGGTAAATCATTGGCCACACCTTGTTCCCTCCACTTGGGGTACAATTTGTCTTTTCCATGGGATAATCAGAGCTGTTAGTACATACAGATCGACTTGTGTACAACCAGCCTGCCCATACATGGGATCAAAATTCGGTTGATTCAGCACGGACCATATAGGGCTGGATTTAAAGAAAGAATGCATTTAGACTGTGATGAAACATGTCTGCAGGTCTGAGCAGACCCAGTGTGATCTCACTACTAGCCAGGAGGCTAAATACTTTTCTGTTGGATTTTGGACTGTGATTAGTACCCCTGCCATAGAACCTCTTGTTCGGGTCATGTTTGTTTCAACTCTGACTATTGATTTCAAAAAGGTTTTTATTAGAACAAAAAACAAAAATTTACAGATGATACATTTTCACAGGAAGTGTCAGGAGTGGGTGACAATATTACCAACAGCTGTTATGAGCAGACATCCCATATACAAAGACTTGCACGGTTAGATACTTAGTGGTACTTCTAGTGGTGAAATATTCAGATTACGTATGGTACATCTTGTATTCATTTTTCTCAATACACATGATACATAGGGTATTAGCAGAGGTATGTAAGTGTAAGGTCTTGGCCGAGCAAAGGTGGTCTCGTTAACCTAGGGTTTCCGAAGGCTGCAACCACCTGTCCCAGATTTTGACATACTTGGATGGGCAGCCCCTATGCGTATAAATGAGCTTTTTGTACTTTAAGCTATTGTTCACTTCCGTTAGCCATGCACTGAACTCGAGTGGGGTGGCCCTCATCCACTGCTTTGCTATGACTTTTCTTGCAGGGAAAAGTATTTTGTTCAGAAATATTTTGGTGAATTTGTTCATATCTGGTTCTGGGTATAATCCCAAAAGACGTGGCTTGGGGTGCAAGGTAAGGGGAGAACCCATAGTGTCATGGAGGAACTGTACAATCTGTGTCCAAAAGCCATGAATCCTGGGGCAATCCCAGAGTAGGTGATAAAACGTTCCCGTTGCCTGGTTGCACATTGCGCAGTTGACAGATTGGTCACGCTTATATGGAGATGCTCTAAGTGGAGTAAGGTATGGATTAGGTAAATCTGCGTAAGGCGGTCAGAAAGTTTGGGAGATAATAATTTGCAGTTGTCAAGAGCATTACTCCTTTCCTCAATTTCCATTGCCCTCACATCCTCCTCCCATCTAACTTTTAGTGCATAAACACTTGCCAACCAGGCCAATTCTGACATTTTTCTCCTACATGTAAAAATCGTATTTTTTTTGCTAGAAAATTACATAGAACCCCCAAACATTATATACGTTTTTTTAGCAGAGACCCTGGAGAATACAATGGCGGTCATTGTAACTTTTTATCTCGGATAGAATTTGCGCAGCAATTTTTCAAATGTGTTTTTTATGGAAAAAAACAGTTTCATGCTTTAAAAAAAAAAAAAAAACAGTAAAGTTAGCCCAATTTTTTTGCATAATGTGAAAGATGAAGTTACGCCGAGTAAACAGATACCTAACATGGGACGCTTCAAAATTGAACACGCTTGTGGAATGGCGCCAAACTTCGGTACTTAACCACTTAAGCCCCGGACCATTTTGCTGGCCAAAGACCAGAGCACTTTTTGCGATTCGGCACTGCATCGCTTTAACTGACAATTGCGCGGTTATGCAACCTGGCTCCCAAACAAAATTGTCGTCTTTTTTTCGCACAAATAGAGCTTTCTTTTGGTGGTATTTGATCACCTCTGCGGTTTTTATTTTTTGCGCTATAAACAAAAAAAGTGACAATTTTGAAAAAAAAAATGCATTATTTTTTGCTTTTTTCTATAATAAATATCCCCAAAAATATATAATTTTTTTTTTCCTCAATTTTGGCTGATACGTATTCTTCTACATATTTTTGGTAAAAAAATCACAATAAGCGTTTACTGATTGGTTTGTGCAAAATTTAAAGCGTCTACAAAATAAGGGATAGTTTTTATGGCATTTTTATTAATTTTTTTTTACTAGTAATGGCGGCGATCAGCGATTTTTATCATGACTGCGACATTATGGCGGACACGTCGGCCAATTTTGGTGTGATTTTGGGATCATTTACATTTATACAGCGATCAGTGCGATTAAAATTGCATTGATTACTTTGTAAATGTGACTGGCAGTGAAGGGGTTAACACTAGGTGGCGCTGTAGGGGTTAAATGTGTCCTAGGGATATGTTCTAACTGTAGGGAGGATGGCTAGCTGTGACACATCACTGATCATAGCTTCCGATCACAGGGAGCTATGATCAGTGACACTGTCACTAGGCAGAACGGGGAGATGCTTGTTTACATTAGCATCTCCCCGTTCTTCCTCTCTGTGAGACGATCGTGGGTATTCCTGCGGACATCGAGTCTGCGGGACCCGCAACCTGACTCACGGAGTTCCCGGTTGGCGCGTGCATGTGATGGCATGGCAGGAAATTCAAAGGGACTTACAGGTACGCCCATTTGCCCAGCCGTGCCATTCTGCGTGCACCGCTCTGGAATCGGTTAAAAATCCCCATAGGCGACACTTTAAATTTTTTTACTGGTCACATGTTTAGAGTTACAGAGGAGGTCTAGGGCTAGAATTATTGCTCTCGCTCTACCATTTGCAGCAACACCTGACATGTGTGGTTTGAACACCGTTTTCATATGTGGGTGGGACTCATGTATGTGTTCGCTTCTGCGTGCGAGCACGCGGGGACAGGAGCACTTAAAATTTTTAATTTTTTTATTGTTAAATTTACTTTAACTGTTTTAGTTTGACACTTTAAAAAAAAAATTGATCACTTTTATTCCTATTACAAGGAATGTAAACATCCCTTGTAATAGGAATATGGCATGATCGGTCCTCTTTACAGTGAGATGTGGGGTCAATAAGACCCCACATTTCACCTCTAGGCTGGGACAGCTGAAATAAAAAAAATAAAAATCTTAGCTTCCCAGCTGAGGCGGTGCCGTTTGTTTGAATGCAGAGGCCGGGCATGACTTCATAAAATCGCGCCCAGGCTCCGAACGCTCATAGAGACTCCGGCGCGGCGACCATCTGGTCCACTGGAAATCTCTATGGTAAACATCCGGGGCCAGCGGATACATTCTTCAACTCACCGATGGCAGCGGTGAGTCGATAGAAGCACTGGAGGGTGGCAGGAGGGAGGTCCTCCCCTCTTGCCGTTCGTAAGAACGATCAAGAGTCTGACCAGCCACTATGATCACTCTTATGGTGTAGGGAATCGACGGCTGAAAAAGACAATATCTGAATGATGCCTGTAGCTGCAGGCATCATTCAGATATACCCCCACAAAGTCAAGGACGTCATATGACGGCCGGCGGTGGGTAAGTGGATAAGCCGACCTAGAAGATGAGGGCAGTAGCAGCATGCTATACAATATAGAGATCAATTTTTTAGGGTCTGAGCTTCGTATTACTTCCATAAAGGGGTTAACATCCAGTTGAGGGGTACCAGCTGGGAATTGTGTTCTAAAGGCATGGCGAATTTGCAAATATCTGAAAAATATACAAGTCGATAAACCACGCTCGGCCCCCAGTCTGTCAAACACCTTCAGTTCTCCAGTAGAGGTTAGGTGGGATAGGTAAAAGACTCCCTTGGATCTCCATAGCTGAGAGTCTGGGATTGAGTAAAACTTTGGCAGGGCCGCGTTGTGCCACAGCGAGGTATGCTCGTGTAAGAGGGGCAGCTGGAGCTTGGCTGTCGCTAAGTCCCATATGCGTCTGTAGTGGTGAAGTAATGGTGTTCTATCGCCCGCCTGCTCTATGACTCGCACCCTCCCCGTGATAGCAACTAGGGGATCTCCAGTTGAGTGTGACCACCTGGGATATAAGAAGGTCAAGAATCTAGCCCTGTCAGTTTTGTCTATATAAAAATAGCTGTGGCAATTGTGCTGCTTTGTAGTACATGTTGAGGCCAGGTAGAGCCGCCCCTCCCAAGTCTGTGGGGTTCTTCAATTTGCCCCATGGAAGTTTGTGTCTACTCTTGCCCCAGATGAATGTTTTGAGTATGACCTCTATAGCTTTGAAATGCCGAAATTTGTGAAATTTGTGAAATGCCTGTGTTGTCGAGCTGGGTCTGAAGATTGATAAATAGCCTCCTCAGTTTGAAGGAGGTATTTCTACCTGGCATAAAGCCGATTGGTCCCTGTGTATTAGCGATAAAATAACGGTATTAAGGTATTAAGGCGAGTGGCAAGGATCTTAGCTAAGATCTTGACATCGACTTGTAGTAAAGATATGGGACGGTAAGATTCTGTAAGATGCGGAACTTTACCCAGTTTGGGAATCAATACTATCAAGGCCTTTTGCATAGAAGCAGGTAGCGAGGAGGTCTCAAAAATATGATTGTAAAGCTTGTGAAGTTTAGGAACCAAGAATTTAGAATATATGGAGTGGGGATGAGCTTTATGGTTGGGTCGAACATGAGTTCTACTCGAACATTGGGTGTTCACCCGTTCGTCTAAAAACGAACATTATGGGGTGTTTGTGGAAAATTTGAGTGCTGCATAATGCCCCATAATGCACTGCAAGGTCGCAGTGCATTGCTGTATGCACCATGACCTTCATGCTTTTGCCAATCCCAGGGCCCTCAGCTAAGAGAGCCATAATTGGCCAAAGGCAGGGTGTCTTTGGCCAATTGTGGCTCAGGGTCTAAGTCCACACCCCACACTCTATAAGGCTGCCTGCACGTCGGCCCTGTGTAGTGTGTTGGCGTGGACGGAGAGATGGAGAGAGAGTGTGATTTAGATTGAGCAGGCAGGTTATTCAGTTAGTTGCAGTGTATTTAATATATATATATATATATATATATATATACAGTCAGTCTCATATAAACACACACATATATATATGTGAAATGACACTTTCCTACAATGTAAAGTAGTGAGTGTACAGCTTGTATAACAGTGTGAATTTGCTGTCCCCTCAAAACAACTTAACACACATGTCTAAACTGCTGGCAACAAAAGTGAGCACACCCCTAAGTGAAAATGTCCAAATTGGGCCCAATTAGCCATTTTCCCTCCCCGGTGTCATGTGACTCATTAGTGTTGCAAGGTCTCAGGTGTGAATGGGAAGCAGGTGTGTTAAATTTGGTGTTATCGCTCTCGCTCTCTCATACTGGTCACTGGAAGGTCAACATGACACCTCATGGGAAAGAACTCTCTGAGGATCTGAAAAAAAGAATTGGTGCTCTACATAAAGATGGCCTAGGCTATAAGAAGATTGCCAAGACCCTGAGCTGCAGCATGGTGGCCTAGACCATACAGCATTTTAACAGGAGAGGTTCCACTCAGAACAGGCCTCGCCATATCTGACCAAAGAGGTTGAGTGCACGTGCTCAGCATCATATCTAGAAGTTGTCTTTGGGAAATAGACGTATGAGTGCTGCCAGCATTGCTGCAGAGGTTGAAGGGGTGAGGGGTCAGTCTGTCAGTGCTTAGACCATATGCCGCACGCTGCATCAAATTGGTCTGCATGTCTGTCATCCCAGAAGGAAGCCTCTTCTAAAGATGATGCACAAGAAAGCCCGAAAACAGTTTGCTGAAGACAAGAAGGATAAGGACATAGATTACTGGAACCATGTCCTGTGGTCTGATGAGACCAAGATAAACGTATTTGCTTCAGATAGTGTCAGGCGTTTGTGGCTGCAATCAGGTGAAGAGTACAAAGACAAGTGTCTTGCTTACAGTCAAGCATGGTGGTGGGAGTGTCATGGTCTGGGGCTGCATGGGTGTTGCCAGCACTGGGGAGTTACAGTTCATTGAGGGTTTAGGTCTCCAGACCTAAACCCTATACTCAATAGGGTTTAGGTCTGGAGAAATGCTTGGCCAGTCAATCACCTTTACCCTCAGCTTCTTTAGCAAGGCAGTGGTTGTCTTGGAGGTGTGTTTGGGGTCGTTATCATGTTGGAATACTGCCCTGCAGCCTAGTCTCTGAAGGGAGGAGATCATGCTCTGCTTCAGTATGTCACAGTACATGTTGGCATTCATGGTTCCCTCAAGGAGCTGTAGCTCCCCAGTGCCGGCAGCACTCATGCAGCCCCAGACCATGACACTCCCACCACCATGCTTGACTGTAGGCAAGGCACACTTGTCTTTGTACTCCTCACCTGATTGCCGCCACATCTGAACCAAATAAGTTTATCTTGGTCTCATAAGACCACAGAACATGGTTCCAATAATCAATGTCTTTAGTCTGCTTGTCTTCAGCAAACTGTTTGTGGGCTTTCTCATGCATCTTCTTTAGAAGAGGCTTCCTTCTGGGACAGCAGCCATGCAGGCTAATTTGATGCAGTGTGCGGCGTATGGTCTGAGCACTGACAGGCTGACCCCCCCACCCATTCAACCTCTGCAGCAATGCTGGCAGCACTCATACATCTATTTCCCAAAGACAACTTCTGGAGATGAAGCTGAGCACATGCACTCAACTTCTTAGGTCGACCATGGCAAGGCCTATTCTGAGTGGAACCTAAACCTGCTGTTTGGTCTTGGCCACTGTGCTTCAGCTCAATTTTTATATATATATATACACAGATACACAGTCAGTCTCGTGTATATGTGTATATATATATATATATATATATATATATATATATATATATATATATATATATATATATATATATATATATATATATATATATATATATATATATATATATATATATATATATATATATATATATATATATATATATATACTGCATCCAGTGTAGCCAACCCTATATCTGACTGCAGGCCATTCTTGGTGTACTTTTTATAATATACTTCAGGTGGTGTACACAGTACCGTGCACCCAAAGTGCAGTTGCTATTAGACTTCTGGTGGTGTACACAGTACCAAGCACCCATAGTGCAGTTGCTACTATTTTTCCGGTGGTGTACACAATGAAGTGCACCCATAGTTGCTATAATCTTCTTGTGGTGTACACAGTACCATGCACCCATAGTGCACTTGCTACTACTTTTCTGGTGGTGTACACAGTACACAATACAGTGCACCCATAGTTGCTATTACACTTCTGGTGGTGTACACAGTACCGTGCACTCATAGTGCAGTTGCTACTACTTCTCTGGTGGTGTACATAGTACACAATACAGTGCACTCATAGTTGTTATTACACTTTTGGTGGTGTACACAGTACCGTGCACCCCTAGTGCAGTTGCTACTACTTTTCTGGTGGTGTACACAATACAGTGTACCCATAGTTGCTATTACACTTATCGTGGTGTACACAGTACCGTGCACCCCTAGTGCAGTTGCTCCTACTTTTCTGGTGGTATACACAGCACACAATATAGTGTAGTGTGGTTTTGCTAAACAAAATTTACAGCATGTCCGGAAGGCCACCAAGAAGAGGCAGATGCTCACAGGCTACTAAAAGAGGGCAAGCAGGCTCTGTGTCTACAGTCAACAGTGCTGGTCATGGACACGGTGCATCCTTAGCACGTGGCCGTGGGGCACGCTTGTCCTTTTTTTCTGCAGCTGGCTGTGTTATTGAGCCACAACATGCAAAAGAGTTGGTGGAATGTATAACAAAGCCATCCTCATCCTCCTCATCCTCTGTCACCCAGGCTCAGAGTAACTTGCCTGCCAATGCAGCTGCCAAAGCGGCCTATTCCATCGGCTCCATGTCAACAGTCACTCCTTCCCTAGCCCCATCATGCACGGAGGAGTCCCCCGAACTATTCGACCACAGTGTCGGGTACGTGCTGCAGGAGGATGCACAGCGATTTGAAGGCTCCTATGATGGTACCCAGGTTAAAGAAGGGAGTAACGTGAGCCTAGAAAGAGGGGTGCCCAAGAAGGACAAGAAACTGGCAGCCATGTTTCCCCAGCTGCAGCATACTGCCAAGTTTGCTCTAGTGACGAGGAGGGACTGGATGATGAGGTCACTGACTCTACTTGGGTGCTTGATAGAAGAGAGGAGGAGGCACATCTCCAACGAGGCAGGATGCCCGCCAGGGGGCAGCTTAAGGGCAGCCACCCTATTGCATCACTATTGCTAAGCAGGTGCAGGACGCTGCTGACTCCCCGCATATTTTGAAAAGTTCCTTGGTGTGGGCCTTTTTTTGACACATGTGCAGCAGATAGCACCATTGCTGTTTGCAACATATGTCTGAAGCGTATCAAGCGTGGCCAAAACAGCAGCCGCTTGGGCACCACATGCTTGACCAGACATATGACAACCTTCAATGCAGTCCGTTGGCAACAGCACTTAAAAGACCCACATCAAAAAACTAGGTGGACCTCTCCTTCATCCTCATCAGCTGGGATCTCCAACCCCACTATACCTCCAGTCCTCTCAGAAACCTGCACTGAGGGTAATAAAGGTATAGAAATAGGTGCCCCAAGTACTTGCGGCTAATCTGCTAGCGGTACACCAACATCCGATTCTAGCAGGCAAATTTCCTTACCCCAGTTGCTAAACCATCGAAAGAAATTCAGTCCCAGGCATCCACATGCTGAGCGTCTGAATGCTAGCTTGGCCAAATTGCTAGCACTGCAACTGCTGCCTTTTCAGCTGGTAGACTCTGCCCCTTTTTGTGAAGGCAATGTCTTGGCCTTGTTGGATAGGGCGGTCAGCAGTAGGGATGAGCCGAACACCCCTCGATTCAGTTCGCAGAAGAACATGCGAACAGGCAAACAATTTCTTCGAACACGTGAACAACGTTAAAGTCTATGGGACACAAACATGAGTAATCAAAAGTATTAATTTTAAAGGCTTGTATGCATGGTATTGTCATAAAAAGTGTTTGAGGACCTGGGTCCTGTCCCAGGGGACATGTATCAATGCAAAAAAAGTTTTAAAAACGGACGTTTTTTTCGGGAGCAGTGATTTTAATAATGCTTAAAGTGAAACAATAAAAGTGAAATATTCCTTTAAATTTCGTACCTGGGGGGTGTCTATAGTATGCCTGTAAAGTAGCGCATGTTTCCCGTGTTTGGACCAGTCCGAGAGCAAAATGACATTTCTAAAGGAAAAAAAGTCATTTAAAAGTACTCGCGACTATATGAATAGTCGGTCCCGGCAATACACATAAAAATCATTGAAAAAAATGGCATGGGATTCCCCCACAGTCCATTACCAGGCCCTTTGGGTCTAGTATGAATATTAAGGGGAACCCCGAACCAAAATTGAAAAAAAAAATTGCGTGGGGGTCCCCCAAATTGCATACCAGGCCCTTCAGGTCTGGTATGGATATTAAGGGGAACCCCGGGCCAAAATTTAAAAAAATGGCGTGGGGGAACCCCGCGCCAAAATTTTTTTAGCCCCCCAAAGCACCTTGTCCCCATGTTGATGGGGACAAGGGCATCATCCCCACAATCCTTGCCCGGTGGTTGTGGGGGTCTGCGGGCGGGGGGCTTATCAGAATCTTGAAGCCCCTTTTAACAAGGGGACCCCCAGATCCTGGCCCCCCCTGTGTGAATTAGTAATGGGGTACGAATGTACCCCTACCATTTCACAAAAAAAGTGTATAACTGAGGGTGGGGCCACCCAGTGACCCCGCCCCCCTCTGGCGCACGGGGACATCCCTATGGCTTCCCCTGTGGTGTCAGAGGGGGCGGGGTCACCCGTTTATGTAACGGGTGACTCCGCCCCCCCTGACACCACACGGGGAAAGCCATAGGGAAGTCCCCGTGTGTTATATAAGAGCTGTCACAAGAACAGAAGCATCACACAGTGGGAGCCTCCCATTGAGGCGGATCGTCCAGAGGTCAAAGCAGGGAAGAAGCTCGAGAAAGATGCCGGAGGAGAAGACCGGAGGAAGAAGCAGAGTAAGGTAGGGAAAGAAGCGGAGAAGAACAAGATGGAGGAAGAAGAAGGGGAAATAAGAAGACATTAATAAAGGAATTGTCATTTGGTACATTTGTACCCCATTACAAATTCACACGGGGGGATCTGGGGGTCTGCTCTCTCATCCCTCTCTCTTTTCCTGCGGCCTGCCAGGTTGCGTGCTCAGATAAGGGTCTGGTATGGATTTTTAGGGGGACCCCACGACACTTTTTTTTCCTTTTGGCATGGGGTTCCCCTTAAAATCCATACCAGACCTGAAGGGCCTGGTATGGAATTTGGGGGGACCCCCGCGCATTTTTTTTTATTTTGGTTTGGGGTTCTCCTTAATATTCATACCAGATCCAAAGGGCCTGGTAATGGACTATGAGGGAAACCCATGCTGTTTTTTTCGATGACTTTTATGTGTATTGCAGAGACTCGACAATTCATTAATAGCTGCGAGTACTTTTAAATGACTTTTTTGCCTTTAGAAATGTAATTTTGGGGAGCGTGGCCGGAATGTGATCGCGGCAGGACGTGTTTATCCAGAGCTCCTGTTATCTTCCAGCAATTCTCCTGATAACGGCCGATTGTTCGACTTTGATGGATACCGACAGTGCCCCTAAGTCAGCAGCAGCTCCTGGGCAGTTTAATATGCCATCTTCAGCGTCGAAACAACATAAGAACTCACGTTTCCGAGGGATCAAAGAGATCTCCACTCACAATGCAGCATGGCGACTAGCCCCGCCCACCCCTCCTCCATTCAGGCTCCTGTGACTACAACACTGCGCACCAAAGCAGCTAAGGTAAAGATGGCACAGCAAGGTACAGCCTCAGTACAGCGATCAGAGGGCACTTCTCCCTTACCACAAGAGATTGAGGTGGACACTGAAGCTATAACAGGTCCAATCATAGAGGCCATAGCGGCATCCAACTCGGAGCTTATGGGGCACATTGATCTCTTGGCATCTGAGTGCAATCTCATTCGCCATGATTTGGACAAGATTAGAGGCAGATTAACCACTGCGGAGGATCGCATCTCAGAAGTGGAGGACACCTCTCATATACATGATTCACAACTAGTGGAATTGAAGGAGATGGTAGGTGCATTGCAACGCAGAGCAGATGATGCCAAAGACCGCCAGCGAAGGAATACCATGCGGGTGGTGGGGCTACCGGAAGGAGCAGAGGGCACCAACACAACCACTTTTGCAGAACAGTTTTTTTAAGTCGCTGCTGTCTCTTGGTGATCTCCCTCCCACATATGTGGCTGAAAGAGCACACAGGGTCCCTACGGGAGCCAGACCCTCAGGTGCCCCTCCGAGATCATTCCTGGTCCGGTTTCTTAATTATAGAGACGAGTATATGTTGCTAGCAGAGGCTAGGAAACACAAAGAGCTAAAATTTGAAAATGCCTGCATTATGCTGTTCCCGGATTTTTCGGCTGAAATGCAGAAAAGACGTTGTTCCTTTACTGATGTGAAGAGGAGGCTCAGGGAGAGGGAGCTAAAATACAGCATGCTCTACCCCAGTCGTCTACGTGTGCAACATAAAAGGTACTGTAAAATTCTTTGAAACCCCACAAGATGCTAGCAATTGGCTGGATCATAATTTGTGAAGTCACTGTTACTCGCTGGAGAGGACCTACCTGCGAGTCACGCATTGCCTTAGAGACTCCCACCTTCGGATGTATACAGTGCATCCTAAAGCATGGGAATATCTACCGTCCTCCGTCCCAAACCCAAAGGAATATCCCTATTCTATAATATCTTACACCACAAGCTGCAGTTTACCAAGAAACCCCCATATACACTGGGAACATGACTTAGGTCAGACCTACACGGAACACCAATGGCAGAAAGCGCTCCAGTCAATTTATAAATCCACAAAATGCGCCACACTTTGGGAAAACACCCAAAAACTGCACCTCAGATGGTACCTAACCCCCTCCAGACTTACTAAATTTACAAGTGATCAATGCTGGCCCTGCTGCTCAGCCAGGGGTGACTTACTCCATATCTTTTGGACATGCCCGAGCAGAGGCGGCTCTCTAATTAGGCAAATTAGGCGGTCGCCTAAGCCATCGCACCCACAGGGGCCTTGGGACCGCCTAATTTGCCTGACAATGGGAGAGGAGGAGGGTCCAGCATCGGAAAGGATTGCACTGCCTACGGATGGGCGGGACCAATCTAGAACACCGGGACTGCAC
>JBBGZY010003811.1:0-43239 GCA_037952925.1 Lithobates clamitans
GGTCCCAGCACAGAACCCTGGGGGACCCCACTACCCACCCCTGACCATTCTGAGTACTCCCCATTTATCACCACCCTCTGAACTCGCCCTTGTAGCCAGTTTTCAATCCATGTACTCACCCTATGGTCCATGCCAACGCACCTTATTTTGTACAGTAAACGTTTATGGGGAACTGTGTCAAATGCTTTTGCAAAATCCAGATACACCACGTCTACGGGCCTTCCTTTATCTAGATGGCAACTCACCTCCTCATAGAAGGTTAGTAGATTGGTTTGGCAAGAACGATTCTTCATGAATCCATGCTGATTACTGCTAATGATATCATTCTTATTACTAAAATCTTGTATATAGTCCTTATCATCCCCTCCAAGAGTTTACATACTATTGATGTTAGGCTAACTGGTCTGTAATTCCATGGATGTTTTTTGGGCCCTTTTTAAATATTGGTGCTACATTGGCTTTTCTCCAATCAGCTGGTACCATTCCAGTCAGTAGACTGTCTGTAAAAATTAGGAACAATGGTCTGGCAATCACTTGACTGAGTTCCCCAAGTACTCCCGGGTGCAAGCCATCTGGTCTCGGTGATTATTAATGTTAAGTGTCTCAAGTCTAATTTTAATTCTGTCCTCCGTTAACCATGTAGGTGCTTACTGTGTGTGTGTCATGAGGATAAACACTGCAGTTTTGGTTCCTGAAGCCCCCCGATTCACTTGTGAAGACTGAGGAGAAGAATAAATTCAATACCTTTGCCATCTCCCATCCTTTGTAACCAGATGTCCTTCCTCATTCTTTATGGAGCCAATATGGTCTGTCCTCCCTTTTTTACTGTTTACATACTTAAAGAATTTCTTGGGATTTTTTTTGCTCTCCTCCGCTTATGTGTCTTTCATGTTCTATCTTAGCTGTCCTTATTGCACCCTTACATTTCTTGTTGCATTCTTTATAAAGTTTGAATGCTGATGATGATTCCTCAGCCTTGTATTTTTTGAAGGCCTTCTCCTTTGCTTTTATATGTATTTTTACATTGGAGTTAAGCCATCCAGGACTTTTGTTTGCTCTTTTAAATTTATTACCCAATGGGATGCATTGGCTAATGCCCTTATTTAATATGCTCTTAAAAAAAACATCTCTCCTCCGTATTCTTTGTTCCTAAGATTTTATCCCAATTTATGCCTTCTAGCAAGGTTCATAATTTTGGGAAGTTAGTTCTTTTGAAATTCAGTGTCTATTTGTGTTATTTATACTGAAGCCAATTGACCTGTGATCGCCGTTTCCTAAATTGCCCCGTATTTCCACATCCGTGATCAGGTCTGTATTGTTGGTAATCAGTAGATCCAGTAACGCTTTATTTCTAGTTGGTGCGTCTACCATCTGACCCATGAAATTGTCCTGCAAGACATAAGGAACTGGCGAGCCTTAGATAAAAGCGCGGTTCCCTCCGCCCAGTCTATGTCTGGATAATTAAAATCCCCCATTATGATAACACTTCCCATCCTTGCCGCTAATCCAAATTGTGATAGGAGGTCCGCCTTCCCCTCAGGTTATCTATCACCCTCATCCATCAGTGCCCCCCATCAGGGCCGCCCATCAGTGTCATAGCAGAGAGCTGTGACTGACAGTCAGCAGCGCTCTGCTCATGAAACTGTCAGAACCGAGCGATCAGCGAGGTTCATTCGCTCGGTCCTCAATGTAGAGGCGCTAGAGAACAGATGCAGCATGGGACCGATGCTGCATCCACCTAGGTAAGTATAAAACTTAAAAAAAGCCCCAAACCACATACTTTTCTTTTAAAGGCCGGGGTTCCTCTACCGGGATCATGGTTGCCTTATTCAACCTGGAGACAGGAGGGTCCACCACCGGTGGGACAGTCTACTTCTTCAGAAGTAACTCTTCAAAGGGGGTACTTCACCGCAAAGCGTTTAGAAACCACAAAGACGCTTTGGATGCTCCCAGTCTTTTGTAGACAAAACTTGTAAAAATAAAAGGATAAGGGAACACTTTTGCCATGTGAGACGGCTTGCGAGTGCCAAAAGGGAGCGGCCACCTGCTTAGCGCGCTCAGCAGTATCCTCCAGCTTCAAAGTCTCCCGCACGGAGAGAATCAATGCTGCAACCAGCGTCTTCTCGTGTGCAGCTACAGTTAAGGAGGAATCATCCTCACTATCTGATAAATCAGGAAGCGTGACTACAAGCCCCACAGGGTGGGCCATGTCCGCGGCGACCGAGACAGATTTAGGATCTGACAAGACAGATGAAGCAGGGGAGGGCGAGGGATGCTTTTGCAAGCCCGGCGCCCAAAGGCCACCTCCACCTGGGAAACAAAGGACTCCAGGACCACCGACAGTGCATTAATGGGAAGGCTGGGACCCCGAGGGACCTGCTGCCCTTTGAGAGGGGGTCAGGTGGGGAAACACATTCCTGAGACTCCATTAAGGTAAAGGGGGAACCCACCAGCAAAAAGCATATAGCACAACTAGGGGACTCACCGACCTAAGGCACAGCACCTGATCACCACAGGGGGACCAGACAATAGAGCACTTCACAACCTGCAGCAGAGAGCGGGAGGGACCCCACCAGAACTCACCACCCCACTATAGTAGTATCGGTCTGCACTCACCAGAGATAGTCTGTATCCACGTGCGGCATCCAGGGAAAAGAAAACCAGGAGTCAGCACCAGGGGAAAAGAGGAGCCCCCACAGCCATATTCACTGTCCACAGGCTCTACAATCATGGCCAACGCTACTAATGCATGTTGGACACTAAAAAAAATGGACGCCGGACTACACAAACAAGCCCAGGCCATATCTGAGAAGGAGAGGAGGGATCTGGGCACAGGACCACCAGAGCAGCCAGTGCCCACCCCAGCTGGAAGACAGTTTCACCTGCGGCATGCATCCCCCCCCCCACAGGCATATAGCAGTACACCAGCCTCATAGACCTGCCAGCCCAACACGCTACCCCGGAGAGAGGGGTGGGGAGAGGAACCTAAAGATGGCCCAACAACATAAAGGGGGGACTGGGGGGGGGGGGGGGGGGAACCCGTAGGTCCGACCATCTCAGGAGGGGGTGCCCACATCTGCCCCAAACCACATCCAGGGGGACGTGTACTCACTACACCCGGAACCAGACGGGCATCACTCCAGACAGAACTTCCTCACCGCTGAAATGGGGGGCTGTCGACCAGGAGGAATGTTAAGACTCGGGCTAAGACCCCCGCGAGGCGTTTAACTCGCAGGCCAGCCCCCGTCCAGTGGGCTATGTCGGGGCCAACCCAGTGCAGAGCTCTGGTCTGCAAGCGTTCGCA
Organism: Lithobates clamitans; assembly: GCA_037952925.1. NCBI lineage: Eukaryota > Metazoa > Chordata > Amphibia > Anura > Ranidae > Lithobates > Lithobates clamitans. The sequence continues at coordinate 3,305 of JBBGZY010003811.1, forward strand.
GGCCAGACGGGGGAAACCACTATATCTAGATATCCAGCCCGTCGCCCAGTCCGGCATTTGAGTGTAGATCACACAGGAAAAAAAAAAAAAAAAAACACAGGAGAAAAAAGCCATTTAAAAAGAAAAAAAAAATTGCCAGGACCAAAGATCCCAGCAGGGAACTAGGTCCTTACTCCTGACTAGGCAGAAAAAACAAAACAAAAAAAAACTGAAGGCCTATAGCAGAGAGGGGGGGATTATATAAGATAGACTATCCATAGGTGAACCCAAGTCCTTTTTTTCTGCCTAGTGTCCTACTCCTGTAAGGTGCGATATAACCCTATGGTTCTGAATAATGGAGCGCTGTGTCCGAAAGAGAAAAATGCTTTACCTGGTCCCCATAGGTGAACAGTCAACCCCACTGCAAGGGAGGACTTTTACTTTTCCTGGGGTTCAGCTTTAATTGCACGTTTTAGGCCTGAAGATTAGTTAAATCCCTCAAATCATTATCTAAAAGAAGAGACTAGAGAGCTGGGGGTCAGCAATCGCGGACAGGTGACTGGTAGATGGCGGTCTGGGCTTCCTGACCCGCCATCCCAGAGCATCAAACAGAGTGCAGTGCAGAGGACTCCTTGTAAAGTTGGAGGTGTAGTAGGGGGGGGGGGGGGAAGAGCCGCATAATCTGATGCCTCCTCTGTAGTGCCGGCTCCTGTCCCATGCGGAGCGACACCAACTGCACTCCACCTCTTATCCCGTCTAGTGGTCTCCAGAGTGGTGCCTCCAGCAGGAAAGACGAGATCTTCAGGTCAGTGTGAAGCAATACACCGGGCATAATAGTACAGGGCTGCTTTCACACTGATGTGATGCAGCCATAGACCTCTATTATATCCTGCGGGATTGCTGCACTTAGCCATAGACCTCTATTATATCCTGCGGGATTGCTGCACTTAGCCATAGACTTCTATTATATCCTGCGAGATTGCTGCACTTATCCATAGACTTCTATTATATCCTGCGGGATTGCTGCCCTTATCCATAGACTTCTATTATAACCTGCGGGATTGTTGCACTTAGCCATAGACTTCTATTATATCCTGCGGGATTGCTGCACTTAGCCATAGACCTCTATTATATCCTGCGGGATTGCTGCACTTAGCCATAGACCTCTATTATATCCTGCGGGATTGCTGCACTTATCCATAGACTTCTATTATATCCTGCGGGATTGCTGCCCTTATCCATAGACTTCTATTATAACCTGCGGGATTGCTGCACTTATCCATAGACTTCTATTATATCCTGCAGGATTGCTGCACTTAGCCATAGACTTCTATTATATCCTGCAGGATTGCTGCACTTAGCCATAGACTTCTATTATATTCTGCAGGATTGCTGCACTTAGCCATAGACTTCTATTATATCCTGCGGGATTGCTGCCCTTAGCCATAGACTTCTATTATATCCTGCGGGATTGTTGCACTTATCCATAGACTTCTATTATATCCTGCGGGATTGTTGCACTTAGCCATAGACTTCTATTATATCCTGCAGGATTGCTGCACTTAGCCATAGACTTCTATTATATCCTGCGGGATTGTTGCACTTATCCATAGACTTCTATTATATCCTGCAGGATTGTTGCACTTAGCCATAGACTTCTATTATATCCTGCAGGATTGCTGCACTTAGCCATAGACTTCTATTATATCCTGCGGGATTGCTGCCCTTAGCCATAGACTTCTATTATATCCTGCGGGATTGTTGCACTTATCCATAGACTTCTATTATATCCTGCAGGATTGTTGCACTTAGCCATAGACTTCTATTATATCCTGCAGGATTGCTGCACTTAGCCATAGACTTCTATTATATCCTGCGGGATTGCTGCCCTTAGCCATAGACTTCTATTATATCCTGCGGGATTGTTGCACTTATCCATAGACTTCTATTATATCCTGCAGGATTGTTGCACTTAGCCATAGACTTCTATTATATCCTGCAGGATTGCTGCACTTAGCCATAGACTTCTATTATATCCTGCGGGATTGCTGCCCTTAGCCATAGACTTCTATTATATCCTGCGGGATTGTTGCACTTATCCATAGACTTCTATTATATCCTGCGGGATTGTTGCACTTAGCCATAGACTTCTATTATATCCTGCAGGATTGCTGCACTTAGCCATAGACTTCTATTATATCCTGCGGGATTGTTGCACTTAGCCATAGACTTCTATTATATCCTGCAGGATTGCTGCACTTAGCCATAGACTTCTATTATATCCGCCATAGACTTCTATTATATCCTGCGGGATTGTTGCATTTAGCCATAGACTTCTATTATATCCTGCGGGATTGTTGCACTTAGCCATAGACTTCTATTATATCCTGCGGGATTGCTGCACTTAGCCATAGACTTCTATTCTATTGGCAAAGCACGGCTAACCCAGGAAAGTCGCAGAAGCACCCGCAGCACATCAGTGTGAAAGCAGCTTTATAGGGGGCTCAGATCAGTAAGGGTTCATTCACATTTGCAGTTTGGGGGGGGGGGGGGGGGGGAGGTGTAGCATCTGACAAACACGACCCATTCAAGTGAATGAGGCCGCTCTACAAGGGACCTGCAACTTTGTGCAGTACAGGAAACAAGGGGTTAAAGCAGGCCGCGTTGTGCTGCTTTCTCACCACCTGCTTTAACCCCCTTGGACCCCGCAGAAGCATGCAGTTGCGGGGCGCTTGCAGAGGGGCCCCATTTTACTTGAATAGGCCATGATTGGTAGGCGGCTCCTACCAAAAGCAACAGGGGGGCTTAATTCCTGCAGCAGTAATTGTACACCTTTGGTTGCTACCTCAGCAGCTAAAAGGGAGTAGAGATTTGGGGGGGGGGTTAAAACCCGGACACAACCACAGGGTCTTAGCATCCCCCAACTTTCCATGTGAATGAGCCCTAAGGGTTCCGCTGCCAAATGCAACTAAGGGCTCAATCACAAGTGCAGCAGTGTTAAAATGCAAATTCCAGACCTCTCTCTATACCGGCCCATCACTGACCCTCATTCCACCAACTTCTTTTGAGTCCAAGGTGTCAAAGACGGCCCCCCAACTGGCAAGATTAAGCCACTCTGGGCTCACAGGAACGGTGCAGCTCCATCATTATAAAATAAAAAAAAGAAGTGAGAGTGTATGGGTGCTCCATGGGGGGTCGAGGGATGGGGGGGGGGCACAAGGAAACATGTAAGTACAAAGAAGGGAATGACTTTATCATCAGCCAACCTCTCTCCTGAGTCGTCTCTCCTGGAGGTCAGCGGACAGTTTCACCTTCGACCGGGAGAAGTACAGAGCCGGGGAGTCCTGGGGGGACTGTAGATAGAAAATAACCGTCACAGAGCCGCATATCATTATAATTCATCACAAATCTACGACTGCCATCAAAGTCACTAAGATTATCCTATGGATCGGATATAAAAGCAGGCTCTAGGTGAGCGCTCCATACCCCATGCATGCGCAGACAGCCACTTCCATAAACCTCAATGGAATGCAGAGGAATGTACACCGAGGAATGGGGGGGGGGGGATGAGATGTTAATTATTTCCATGTGATGAGGATCCCAAAAAAATAAACACAGATAAAAAAAAAAATTGTTCCTATTACGGCTGTGGGCAACTTCTCTACATTCCCTGACTTTATATACATCGGCCTGGGAGGGAGCCAATCAGGAGAGTCACATGAGATGAGATCTCCGGGGACAACACTCCGCTTCGGTTAATAAAATACATTTATTTCTGGATCTCTATATCAGTATATCTCTAGATCCATATCCCTATCAAAATAGCCATATATTTATATATCCATATCTCTAGATCAATATATCCGTATACATATCTCTTTCTCCATGTTTCTGTAACAGGGGTTTCCAAACTTTCTAAACAAAAGGGCCAGACTTTTTTTTTGGGGGGGGTGGGGAGGGGGGGGTGTCTGTGCCCAGTGGGAGTAAACAATGCCCTTAATTGGTGTCAGTGGGAGGAATGGTGCCCCATCATTGGTGTCAGTGGGAGGAATGGTGCCCCATCATTGGTGTCAGTGGGAGGAATGGTGCCCCATCATTGGTGTCAGTGGGAGGAATGGTGCCCCATCATTGGTGTCAGTGGGAGGAATAGTGCCCCATCATTGGTGTCAGTGGGAGGAATGGTGCCCCATCATTGGTGTCAGTGGAAGGAATAGTGCCCCATCATTGGTGTCAGTGGGAGGAATAGTGTCCCATCATTGGTGTCAGTGGGGGGAATAGTGCCCCATCATTGGTGTCAGTGGGAGGAATAGTGCCCCATCATTGGTGTCAGTGGAAGAAATAATGCCTCAAGGGCTGGATAAAAGCAAGCAAAGGGCCACATCTGCCCCCCAACCCCTCCCCCCCGCCGCAGTTTGGAGACCACATCTCTATATCCATATGTACTGTATATCTATACACACTTTTTTTGGCTCCCGGGTTTGTCATATTTATACAGAAACTGATATTTTACAACGACTTACATATTTCAGGTTTTCTTTAACTTGAGATCCTTGTGAGGAGAGCGGAGGGGATATCGTCCGGCTTTTCCTTTCAGATGCCACCTGTCCACCTAATACTTTGCGCTAATCAAATAGATTAAAAAAAAAAAAACAATTAAAATTATATATTTTATATATATATATATATATATATATACACACACACACACATACACACACAGTATCTCACAAACACATTTTTGTAAACATTTTCTTCTATCTTTTCATGTGACAACTAAGCCCCGGTTCACACAGGGGTGACCTAGCTGCCTGACAAGTCGCGTCCCGTTCTGAGCTATGGAACCGTTCTAATAGGTGCGACGCAAGTCGCTCAGACTTAGAAAAAGGTTCCTGTAGTATTTTTCGGGCGACTTCAGGCGACTTGCATTGACTTCTATACAGAAGTCGTTTTGCAAGTCGCCCGTGAAGTCGTGTGCAAGTCGCCTCTGCGAGTCGGCCTGCAAGTCGTGTTGCCCACTGTGTGAACCGGCAGTAACACTGGATGTTAGTGACCTTGTAAATATTTACATAAAAATTTGAGGGGTGTACTTACTTTTGTGAGATACTGTGTATATAAATAAAAACACAATACAAAAAGAAGAAGTTTTCTTTCCATGAGAATGACCTATGATGACATCATTAGAGAGAAATCTTAGGAGGTAGAAGTCGGAGCTCTCAGTAATCCAGTGAAGAACGTTCTCCATCCACAACTGAAAGGTCAGTGAATATCAGAGATCCTGAGAGAGAAGCTTCCATAGAAGAGCCACCAATGGAAAATAACTCCGCAGTCTCCAAGGATCTTTAACAAGCATTATACAAAGTGGGCGGAGCAGAGCCAAGTGGATGGGAATCTGAACTTTGGTGGCTTTTAGAGACAGAACTTCCCTACGGAGTCCATATTTATAGCATTAGTCCTCAGGATGTAGATCCAGCGATCACTTGTCCTGTAATAAGACAGTAGATCCAGGGTGACCAACCTGTGGCCTGAGGACAGCATGCGGCCCTTTGGTATATGATGTGCGGCCCTCAGACCTCAGTGGTCTGTACTGAGAACAGTGATTGGGGTAATAGGACTGATCTCTACCAGCCTCATGTAACATCTTCCCAGCTTCCTATTGTCTTCTGCAGCTTCTCCCCCACCAACAATGTATCCTGTCCTCACTCTCTGACCCTCATCTCCTCTATTAGCTCTGCAGTCTCTGACACTCCTCTCCAGCAATATATTTATTTATATATATTTATTTTGATTGATCAATAGGTGCGCCCCTTTGGTGAGGTCAGGGGCCGCATCACTTTAGCTTATAAATTGATAACCACTCAAACAGAACAAATCACATCAATGATAGAGGTCTTTATGAAGAAAACATTCTATGCAATTTATTAATTGTCCACTAGAGGGAGGAAGAGCCCAAAATGGAAATACATTCGGTTTGCAGAATTATAACAAGAAAAAAAAAAAAAAAAAATTTACAACAGTGGTTCTTTACCTTAATCATTCCACTAAAAGAACGTGAGCGAGTGTGTCTATTTCCAGCAGTGACATCTGGTGTTCTTGGGTTATTTTTATTGAACTAAGAAAGAAAAAAAAAAAAAAGAACCCCACACGTGAGATAATTTCTTTGCATTATATAATAATATAATTTATATATTAGATAAAAAAAATAAAAACAAATTTAAAATAGTTATCACAGATGATTATAAAAGATCCATTGTGCTCTATAATGAACTTTCACATACAGGATAAAAGAGCCTCTTACATTAAGAAGCTCGGCCAGTAGAGGGCAGCACAAGTACATAGCAATCATAGTATATACTGACTATACAACATGGGTAGAACTCCCAGATGTTCATTGATGTCAAATGATTCAAATTCAAATTACTTCATCAATCCCAAGAGAAATTATTCAATCTTCTTACATGGTTCAATTTCTTAGTGTATTTAAATCTGCTAGTCCATCCAACACTCCCCTCCCCCTCCCCCCCCCCAGACTGACAATGCTACTGTTTGCTGTCCCTCCTGTTCTCCTCAATCCAGAGTGGGGGTGGGGGAGCTCTAATATAGGAGGTGTGTTACTGGCCAGAACACCAGGTGAAAACAGAGGGGAGAAAAGGCCTAAAAATAATAAAACGAATGCAGCCGCCACATCCAATGATTGGAAAGCTGCAATAGATCCCATTTTGGGATTAATACGGCTTTACCAGAGAGATTTGTGTTCTGGGAAAGGATAGTGCCGTTGAATCGGGAACTCCTGATCTGCTGGACTGAGTACTGAAGCCGATGAATCACTTATCACAGCCAGGAAACCGGCATTTTCAGAAAGAGAAGACAATGCAGGGAAATAAGGAGCAGAGCAGTCATTGTTAGTCAGTAGATCGGGGGGGGGGGGGGTCTCATTACACGGTAGATCGGGGGGGGGTCTCAGTCGGTAGATCGGGGGGGGGGTCTCAGTCGGTAGATCGGGGGGGGGGGGGGGTCTCAGTCGGTAGATCGGGGGGGGGGGGGGTCTCAGTCGGTAGATCGGGGGGGGGGGGTCTCAGTCGGTAGATCGGGGGGGGGGGGGTCTCAGTCGGTAGATCGGGGGGGGGGGTGTCTCAGTCGGTAGATCGGGGGGGGGGTGTCTCAGTCGGTAGATCGGGGGGGGGGGTGTCTCAGTCGGTAGATCGGGGGGGGGGGTCTCAGTCGGTAGATCGGGGGGGGGGTCTCAGTCGGTAGATCGGGGGGGGGGGTCTCAGTCGGTAGATCGGGGGGGTCTCAGTCGGTAGATTCGGGGGGTCTCAGTCGGTAGATTCGGGGGGTCTCAGTCGGTAGATTCGGGGGGTCTCATTATTCGGTAGATCGGGGGATCTCCACCTACCTGGCGAAGGAGCTTCTTCTTCTTGGCGGAGTCCGGCATGCTGTGGACGTGCTGGAAGAGATCCCGCAGCGCCTGCTCCGTCCGCTGCTGCGTCAGCTCCTGCTGAGAGGCGGAAGACCCGGGCGACGAGGCCAACCGGCTTCTCTTCGGATTTCCCTTCGCGAACGAAGACCGCGAGGACGGCAAATCCAGGTCATCCTGTACGGAGGGGGAGGAGAATATTCTAAACAATCTATACATATAAAAATCACCCGGGCCTTCCACCAAGTAACTATAAACACACAGAGACAAACCTGAACAATAAATGTTTGATGTCAATTTAAAAAAAAAAAAATTTGCAAAGCAATTTAGAAAGAAAATCTGCATATACATTCGTTCTGAGAATTGGGCAAAAAAATAAAAAAAGTAAAAATGAATGTTCTTTAGCCACTCGCTAACCAGGCCTTTACTGGCACTTTTTGTTTACAAGTTTAAATCAGTAATTTTTTTGCTATAAAATTACTTAGAACCCCCAAACATTTTTACACATAAACCCTAGAGAATAAAATGGCGATCGTTGCAATTTTTTATGCCACAAGGTATTTAGACAGCAGTTTTTCAAGCACAATTTTGTTTAGGAAAAAAAAAAATTTAATGGATAAAAACAAAAAACAAACTTATGACAGAATCTAAACCTCAATTTTCTTTGTAGAATGTGAAAGATGATGTTATGCCGAGTAAATAGATACCCAACATGTCACGTTTAAAAATTGTCTACGCTCGTGGAATGGCGACAAACTACGGTACTTAAAAATCTCTGTAGGCGACACTAACATTTTTTTACAGGTTACATGTTTAGAGTTACAGAGGAGATCTAGTGCTAGAATTATTGCTCTCACTCTAACGATAGCAGCGATACCTCACATATGTAAACGGTGTTCGTGCCACACATGTGTGCGCGACTTCTGTATACGTATCACTTTTGCACGCAAGCTCAGGAGGTTTGGGGGTGCTTTCAATTTTTTATTCTGATTTATTTTTATCATGTTTTATTCCTATTAAAAGGAAAGTAAACATCCCATGTAATAGGAATAGTAATGACAGGTCCTCTTTATGGGGACATCTCATGTAATATGAATAGTGATGACAGGTCCTCTTTATGGAGATCTCATGTAATAGAAATAAGAGATGACAGGTCCTCTTTATGGAGAGATCTCATGTAATAGAAATAAGAGATGACAGGTCCTCTTTATGGAGATCTCATGTAATAGAAATAAGAGATGACACGTCCTCTTTATGCAGATATCTCATGTAATAGAAATAAGAGATGACAGGTCCTCTTTATGGAGAGATCTCATGTAATAGAAATAAGAGATGACAGGTCCTCTTTATGGAGAGATCTCATGTAATAGAAATAAGAGATGACAGGTCCTCTTTATGGAGATCTCATGTAATAGAAATAAGAGATGACGGGTCCTCTTTATGGAGAGATCTCATGTAATAGAAATAAGAGATGACAGGTCCTCTTTATGGAGAGATCTCATGTAATAGAAATAAGAGATGACAGGTCCTCTTTATGGAGAGATCTCATGTAATAGAAATAAGAGATGACAGGTCCTCTTTATGGAGAGATCTCATGTAATAGAAATAAGAGATGACAGGTCCTCTTTATGGAGAGATCTCATGTAATAGAAATAAGAGATGACAGGTCCTCTTTATGGAGATCTCATGTAATAGAAATAAGAGATGACAGGTCCTCTTTATGGAGATCTCATGTAATAGAAATAAGAGATGACAGGTCCTCTTTATGGAGATCTCATGTAATAGAAATAAGAGATGACAGGTCCTCTTTATAGAGGGATCTCATGTAATAGAAATAAGAGATGACAGGTCCTCTTTATAGAGGGATCTCATGTAATAGAAATAAGAGATGACAGGTCCTCTTTATGGAGATCTCATGTAATAGAAATAAGAGATGACAGGTCCTCTTTATGGAGATCTCATGTAATAGAAATAAGAGATGACAGGTCCTCTTTATGGAGAGATCTCATGTAATAGAAATAAGAGATGACAGGTCCTCTTTATAGAGGGATCTCATGTAATAGAAATAAGAGATGACAGGTCCTCTTTATAGAGGGATCTCATGTAATAGAAATAAGAGATGACAGGTCCTCTTTATGGAGATCTCATGTAATAGAAATAAGAGATGACAGGTCCTCTTTATGGAGATCTCATGTAATAGAAATAAGAGATGACAGGTCCTCTTTATGGAGATCTCATGTAATAGAAATAAGAGATGACAGGTCCTCTTTATGGAGATCTCATGTAATAGAAATAAGAGATGACAGGTCCTCTTTATATAGAGATCTCATGTAATAGAAATAAGAGATGACAGGTCCTCTTTATAGAGAGATCTCATGTAATAGAAATAAGGGATGACAGGTCCTCTTTATGGAGAGATCTCATGTAATAGAAATAAGAGATGACAGGTCCTCTTTATGGGGAGATCTGGAGTCAAAAAGACCTCAAATCTTCTCTTTACTTTTAAAAGCAAAAGAAAACAATCTTTTGCTTGAAAAAAAAAAATAAAATAAATAAAATCGCTTACTTCCACCCTAGACAGGAAGTGACATGACGTCAGTCCGGTCCTCCAAGGCCATAGAGGCAATCCAAGACAATCTGGTCTCTTTTCGCCTCTGTGACCAGCCGGCCGCACCGGTGGATTGTTTCTCGGGCCCACCGGTAGAAACAGTAAGCCAGAGATCGGGAGCGGCGGGAGGGGGGATGCTTCTGAAAGTGATCCAGCAGCTAATGAGCCTGCTCAGATTGCTTTCATGAAAAAGCCAGTCGCCGGCTGAAAGAAGAAATACCGGGGTGATGGCTGATAGCTTCACCCATAACCCCGCAAAAATCGCTTGCAAACCCAAACGTTCAGCCGTGGTCTGAGGGTCCGGCCGCTGCAGGGGGCCCGCCCGCACCTCCTGCTGAAACTCTCAGGGCTCCCGCGGCCCCCGGGGTGACCATCTTTTCTGGCCCACCCGGGCCCCATCGTTGCCTCAGAGGGTAAGGGGATCACAGAGAGCGGGGATGACTCCCTTGCCTAGCGACCGCTCTGTCATCAGATGTCCCGCCTCCTGGCTCTTGACAGATGTCGCACAGGTCCAATGCCGGGGACGTGTGACGTCTGTCAGGCGGGACATCACATGACAGCAGCGCCAGGTGTAACAGCGGGAGATCTGTGTGATCCAATGGCTCTCCGCTCCAACCCCCATGCACTGATCAGGCTGCATTCTAGGCACTGGTGGACCCGCACGCGATGTCATCAAGGGGTTGCACCACGCATCTCCACGCACTGGGCCTGCTGCAAACCTTCTAGTTCTACTGTCCCGGATAGGGCAAAGGCCTCCGCCTGCCTTCAAGTCCCTTCCTCACCTTGGCAAACAGTGCCCGGAACGACGGAGAGGAGGAGAGGACGTGATCCGTGATCAGCTGTGATTGGACATTTGGTAAAGGGCCAGTGTGATTGGTCCTTTTCCCCAATCAGCCAAGTCCGAAGGACTCCGCAATCATAGAGCACCCCGCCTGCGCGTTGCAGGGGGGCTCACAGGAAGTGAGATCATGGTGGGAGGATGTCCATGGACGTCCCCTCCTGACAAAGCAAGCCCATGCTGTAGCTATTATTTTGGACTATAGAGCGGGCGGGAAGTGGTTAAATCGCTTGCTGTCAATGGCAATTTTTTTTTTTTTTTTTTGTGAAAAATGCCCAATCACAATTTTTAAAAATCCTATATACCCAATGTTTTAGGCTTTAAATTTTCTTTACTTGCAAAACCAATAAACATAAAAAGAAAAAAAAAATAAATCAGCATTTTTTTGCTAGAAAATTACTTAGAACCCCCAAAACATGATATATTTTCTGAAATCAGAGGCTTTTGAGTAGGGGAGGCAACCTGGGGGCCCTCCAGCTTTTGCAGGACTACATTTCCCATGAGGCATTGCAAGGCTGGCAGTTCCAACTACAGTGGAACCTTGGATTACGAGCATAATCTGTTCCAGGAGAATGCTTGTAATCCAAAGCACTCGCATATCAAAACAAGTGTTCCCATAGAAGTCAATGGAAATGAAGATAATTCGTTCCGCATTAACTTCTATTGCATGCAATACCACATGTGCCCAGAGGTTGGAGGGGGGGTGCCGGAGAGCCTCGGAAATACTCGGGGACAGCTCGGCTGAACTCAGAAAGGCTCGGAAAAACTTGGGAACTGAGTATTCCGAGTGATTATATATTTCCGAGTGATTCCAAGTATTTCCGAGCGGCTCCGAACCGTTCAGAAAAAAAACGTCACGGGCGCCCCCGCACCTCTGGTCAAATGCTCTACTGCACACCCCATTAGCTTGAATTCTGCTCGTTTTGCGAGACAACATTCGCAAACCGAGTCAGAATTTTTTTTAAAAAAGTTGCTCGACTGTCAAAACGTTCGTTAACCGCGTTACTCGTTATCCAAGATTCCACTGTACTCCCAGAGGCATGATGGGACTTGTAGTTCTGCAACAGCTGGAGGGCCCCAGGTTACCCACTCCTGTCCTAGAGAATAAAAAGGTGGCTGTTTTTTTTTTTTTCTTTTTTTTTTATATGTCACATGCACTTTGTGCAGCCGTTTATGAAAATGCAAAAAGTACACGTCAATGAATTTGAAAGCACACAAAACCCAATTTTTTTGTAAAATATAAAATAGGATGTTGTGTCGAGTAAATAGATAGCAAACATGCCAAGATTTAGACCCTTGTCACACTGAGGAAGTTTTCAGGTGTTTTAGCGCTAGAAATAGCGCCTGAAAACTGCCTCCCATGCCGCCCGAATGTGAAAGCCCGAGCGCTTTCACCCTGGGGGCGGGATGTTAGAAAAAGTCCTGCAAGCAGCATCTTTGGGGGCGGTTGCAATGAAAGGGCAGCGCCTGAAAAGCGTTTTGGGAGCGCCGCAACACGGGCGTTTATAAAAACCTTCTTAAACAGCCGCTAAAACGAGCGGCGCTTTACCGATAACGCACGGGCGGCCCCAGTGTGAGGGGTCTTAAAATTGCGCATGCCTGCGAAATGGTGATAAACTTTGTTTTCACAAGAGGTGAACACTACACCCCTTGTAATAGATTTGGGCAGATGCAGGTACTTTCTATGGAGAGATTAGGGGTCTATTAGACCCCTTGATGTCTCCCCTGACCTACAAGGCAGCTGATCAAACACAGATTGTGTTTGATCAGCTGCTTATCTGGCTGTAGCAGCCGCGGAATGAAACTTCGTCACTTCCAGCTTCATTCATGAGAGAGGAGATGGGGGAGCTGAGGCCCCTCCATCTTCTCTGTAGACCTGACCTCATAGTGGTCCGGGCTCCCCGGGTGAAAGAGGAGCGCAAGAACAGCTGCAGGGGGCTACACAGTACTGGAAGGGTGAATGGGTGACTGGCGGCCACCCGGATTACAAGACAGTACCAAGAATAGCACCCGGAACAATGACTGCAGCTATAGCCATGATCCAGAAAGAAAGAAAGAAAGAAAGAGAGAAAGAGAAAGAGAGAAAGAGAGAAAGAGAGAAAGAGAGAAAGAGAGAAAGAGAGAAAGAGAGAAAGAAAGAAAAAAAGAAAGAAAGAAAGACCTGCACAACATACGGAGGAACCTCCTCCACAACATACGGAGGAACCTCCTCCACAACATACGGAGGAACCTCCTCCACAACATACGGAGGAACCTCCTCCACAATATACAGAGGACCTCCACCTCCTCCACAACATACAGAGGACCTCCACCTCCTTCACAACATACAGAGGACCTCCACCTCCTTCACAACATACAGAGGACCTCCACCTCCTTCACAACATACAGAGGACCTCCACCTCCTTCACAACATACAGAGGACCTCCACCTCCTTCACAACATACAGAGGACCTCCACCTCCTTCACAACATACAGAGGACCTCCACCTCCTTCACAACATACAGAGGACCTCCACCTCCTTCACAACATACAGAGGACCTCCACCTCCTTCACAACATACGGAGGACCTCCTCCACAACATACGGAGGAACCTCCTCCACAACATACGGAGGACCTCCACAACATACGGAGGACCTCCACAACATACGGAGGACCTCCACAACATACGGAGGACCTTCACAACATACGGAGGACCTCCACCTCCTTCACAACATATGGAGGACCTCCACCTTCTTTACAACATACAGAGGACCTCCACCTTCTTTACAACATACAGAGGACCTCCACCTCCTTCACAACATACAGAGGACCTCCACCTCCTTCACAACATACAGAGGACCTCCACCTCCTTCACAACATACAGAGGACCTCCACCTCCTTCACAACATACAGAGGACCTCCACCTCCTTCACAACATACAGAGGACCTCCACCTCCTTCACAACATACAGAGGACCTCCACCTCCTTCACAACATACAGAGGACCTCCACCTCCTTCACAACATACAGAGGACCTCCACCTCCTTCACAACATACAGAGGACCTCCACCTCCTTCACAACATACAGAGGACCTCCACCTCCTTCACAACATACAGAGGACCTCCACCTCCTTCACAACATACAGAGGACCTCCACCTCCTTCACAACATACAGAGGACCTCCACCTCCTTCACAACATACAGAGGACCTCCACCTTCTTCACAACATACAGAGGACCTCCACCTTCTTCACAACATACGGAGGACCTCCACACGGCCTGAAAGATACTCATTCTTGTTCATAGTTACCTTTGAGGACAGAGTCTTGCTCCCGCCGATGTACACTCGAGCATATTCCCGTATGTATGAAGGAGCCTGAAAAACAAAAAACATTACAAAATCAGAGAACGTTCTTTCTGAAGCTTCAATGCAGACAGCAAAACATCCGTCACTTCATCCATTTTCATGTGTGCGGATACACAATTAACTCGCATTAAGCAATTCCATTTGCAACTGTAAAGCGTAGGCAGACAGCTGGTACTGAAACAAAGCTAGAATTCCCTTGAAATCGTATTAATTGTCCCAGTAATCTGGTGTAGTAATATAATTACAGACAACATGCAATGAGAAGCATTGAATAGAACACAAGTAGACAAAAGCGTCAAAATTAGTACCGCTGGGGCTTCATTTATCTTTTGCAGCCAGCAGGCGCACGTGTTCTCCGACACCCTAGAACTGGATGCATTTAATTTATACCTATTTCAATATGAAGCCCCCCCCCCAACCACAAAAAGATATGGAGGTACCTCAGAGGTGGAGTGGGTCTAGTCCTATGCAATAGTGGAGCAATATTACCAGATGGGCACCAGTCACTTTTCCATGAAAGATGATGGAATTTATGGACTCTCACTCCTTGGAGAGAAGGTTCGGGCACAGGATACCCCATGGACATGGCACAGTCCACGTGAAGGACCAAGTGTCCTCCTGTGAGCCAGAAGAGAAGTATGACCAAAAAGAGCTTTGACCGTACTTCTCTTTTTGTGGCAAATTTCTTTTTATTGGTTATGTATAGAGCAAAAGAGAACGTGGAGGAATACCTTGGATGGTGTGGAGTGTATGCTTTGGGGTGTTTAGGGATGGACCCCTTGGACTCCCTCCTTGTGACTCTGTTTGCAACATTGATTCTTTCCCCCATATTTTGCTCTACCAGGGGTCTCAAACTGGCGGCCCCTCCAGCTGTTGCTAAACAAGTCCCATGAGGCATTGCAAGGCTGATAGTTACAAGTATGACTCCCACAGGCAGAGGCATGATGGTATTTGTAGTTTGGCAACAGCTGGAGGGCCACCAGTTTGAGACCCCCTGCTCTAGACATATTTCTGCTGTCCCTCTGATGGTGGTTCTTATGGAGTTGTGAATCTGGCTATTGTATTCTATGGGATATATCTCCCCCCCTTCTCTTGTTCTTTCCAAACATCTCTGGATGCTATTATTGGCCATTGTTGGAGAGCTGCTCTATGTAACCCCTTTGTTGGGTTTTGTTATATACAAGCCATAGCCACATTAGGAGGACAGTTTCTCGATTTGGATGCCCCAGTGCCCACACCCAAGGTCTTCTTCCTACCCTATGTTCTGCATTTTTGGGCAAGTGAACCTTGTGCTTTTTTTTGCTGTGTGTCCTGAGGAAGTGAAAGTGAAACGTGTCGATACACAAACAAGGGAGTCGCTAAATCACCCATTGTTTAGAAGCATTGTGTTTTAATGCATCATTACTGTGATCACACGATTGTTTAGGCGCATTTTTTTTTTTTTAACCTTTGGCACATGTGTTATTTGCCTGTTTTAACAAATTTTGTACTAATAAAATGTTATGATTTTATGATTTTTAGTGTCTCACCTGCCTCTAAAGTCCGATCCAGAGGGACTTTTTCTTTTATATATTCAAAAAGAGCAAGAAACAAAAAAAAATGTTTGCCATGCAGTGGTTGTTATGCGACTTTGATGTCTAATAGACATTTGCGGTTCATTTAGAATTGAATTTCCGACGAATGTTCATTTTTTTTAAAATTTGGACGTATCCGAATTTTTTAATTACAATAGTACCAAATTTAAACGAATCCGAAGTAATGTTAAAAAAAAATAAAAAATTCAGACGAAATATGAATTTGAATAGTTTTCAAATTTACAAAGAGAACAAAATAGAATAGAAAATAAAAGAATAGAAAAAAATTAATAGAAAAGAAAATAACAGAAAATAAAAAGCATAGAATATAATAGAGTAAAACAGAACAAAATAGAATAAAAAACTAAAAGAACAGAATAGACTAGAATATAATAAAAACAAATAGAACATCTATTCTATTAAAATTTGGGAAAATGGTTATATTATTTCTATTCTATTGTTTTTTTAATTCTATTCTTTATTAAATTTCAGTGGATGGTCATAACTTTTATTTTCTATCCTATTTTGTTCAGTTTTACTCCATCATATTCTCTTCCTTTATTTTCTTTGGGAACTCGAATGAAAATTTTTTCGAAATTCGAAAACTATTTGAAAACTTTCAAATCGATCCGAATTCAAAAATTCTAATCGATTTGAATACGAACAAAATGAGTTTAAAAAATGAATTAAACGAGCTTACTAAATGAATTTATGTAAATAACGGATCGAATCAAAACAAAAAATTTTCGTTCTGCACATGTATAACGTCCAAAGTGGCAGGAAAAGTCACACAAGTGTGAAAGGGGCCTAAAACACCACATGTGTTCAGGTGTTTCAAATGTACAAAATCTTTATCTCGTAGTTTGTAGACGCCATAACTTTCACACCAACCAATCAACATGCACTTATTGGGATTTTTTTTTTTTTTAACCAAAGACATGTATTAGAAGACATTTTGACCTAAATTTATGAACGGAAAAAAAAAAAAAAATCAATTTTTTTGATTGGATGTTTTATAAACAGAAAGAAGTAAATATACCGTATATACTCGAATATAAGTCGAGGCCCTAATTTACCACAAAAAAATTGGGAAAAACTTATTGACCCGAGTATAAGACGAGGGTGAGAAATGCACAGCTACTGTAAGTGGAAAAGAGGGTCAACAATGCCCATTTGCAGCATCACTGTGCCCATTTGCATGCCTCACTGTGCCCATTTGCAGCCATAGGTCCCCTGAACTTCAAACTCGGTAGTTAAGGGTTCCTAGATGCCCCCCTAGCTGCAGCCTAAATTTGGGGTCTCTGAACCCAAAGGGTCCCGAAATGACATTGCTGCAGATAGACACAGTTGACCGAATTTGGGGCCCTGTATCTCGGGGCCACTTAGTGCTAAGAACCCCGAATTTGGTGTGCAAACCCAGTGGAACTAGCACCATGAAATTTCCAAAGCTGGGGTTTCTAGCACCAAGTGACCCCGAGATACAGGGCCTCAAAAATCAGTTCAGAAAATGTCAAGCACTTTTCTGCAGCAGAGAATGACATTTTCCGAACCAATTTTGGGGCCCCGTATCTCGGAGATACTTAGTGCTAGGAACTTCAGCTTTGGATATGTTATGGTACCAGGTCCACTGGGTTTGCATACCAAATTTGGAGTTCCTAGCACCAAGTGGCCCTGAGATACGGGGCCCCAAAGTCGGTTCGGTAAATGAAATTTTTTGCTGCAGAAAAGTGCTTGACTCGAGTATAAGTCGAGGGGGGCACTTTCAGCACAAAAAAATGTGCTGAAAAATTCGACTTATACTCGAGTATATACGGTAGTCTGGTTTTTTTTTTTTTCAACATTTTTTCTCTTTTTATATAATAAAAAAAAAACCCCAGTGGTGATTAAATGCCACCAAAAGAAATCTTTATTTGTGTGAAAAAATAAATACAAATTTAGAAATATTATACATACACGATTATAATATATATATATATATATATATATATATATATATATATATATATATATATATATATATATACATATACACACACACACATAAACATATACACACATATATATACATACACATAATATAAAACCTTATGTAATGAAGGGGGTAAAACCTTCTTGGAAGTCCCATTCCAAACGAAGTTGGCTACAAAAATCTAAAAGATTTGAAAAATGTAAAAGGCCCAACGTTTTCCTTTAAATGCCGATTGTATTGCCTGTATACAGGCTTAGACAAAGAGATGAAAAAAAAAAAATGTAATAAAAAAGGTGACATCAATAATAATAATCTCTAATTTATTGCTCAATACACAAAATGCCACCTTCAGAAATCCCTCATTTCTTAGTAGTTCAGTCCTTTGATGGTTGGAGAAGCTCCATAACCAAGGTTAATGGAGGAAGATTGAGGTCTATGATGTGGTCTGTGACGGCCCCAAGGCTCATCCTATTTAAGATAAGTGAACTTAATAAAAACGCCCTTTCCTGTCTCAGCCTCCTAGTTCAGAATCCACGAGCAACCACCCCAGGAGTGTCCATTAACTCCAGTATCAGATCTTCCCATTACTGGTTCGCCCTCGTCACCCACGATTTTTCTCAGAAATCCAGCAATTATGGAAAACACTAATGCACGCACAGACACAGCGGGCTGACCCCCGCATCTGAAGACCCTTTAGCGTGGCTTTTTCCATAGAAAACATACAACAGATTAATGTGAAGTACACCCGGTGTATTAGGAGTCATCTACAGCTATATGGTCTAAAGGTTTCGGTAAAATGGCACACGTTGGCATGGCAACTTGAGGAGACATTTAAGCGTAGAGCAGAGACGAGCCTCCATAATATACACTATATTGTCAAAAGTATTGGGACGCCTGCCTTTACACACACACATGAACTTTAATGGCATCCCAGTCTTAGTCCGTAGGGTTCAATATTGAGTTGGCTCCGCCCTTTGCAGCTATAACAGCTTCAACTCTTCTGGGAAGGCCGTCCACAAGGTTTAGGAGGGTGTCTATGGGAATGTTTGACCATTCTTCCAGAAGAGCATTTGTGAGGTCAGGCACAAGAAGGCCTGGCTCACAGTCTCTAATTCATCCTAAAGGTGTTCTATCGGGGTTGACGTCAGGGCAGTCAAGTTCCTCCACCCCAGACTCGCTCATCCATGTCTTTATGGACCTTGCTTTGTGCACTGGTCCAAACCATTCGGTGGAGGGGGGATTATGGTGTTGGGGGTTGTTTTTTCAGGGGTTGGGTTTGGCCCCTTGGTTCCGGTGAAGGGAACTCTTAGGCCCCAGTCAAGCGAGCTGTCTGATCAGGTCCGTCTGTCCGTTTTTCAGGCAGACCTGATGGGACCATTCACTCACCCCTATGGCGTGGCAGATGTCAGCGGTGAAATGCCCGCTGACATCCACAATAGAGTCCTCTAGTTTTGTTTTTTACGCCAAAAGTAAGAACAAAACATTACATTTATTCTGGGTCTAGAGTTGAATCCAACCATCCATAAAAAGGATGCATCTCGAGTTTGATGGCATACACTTGGTACACTTGGGGAATAATTCTTTGGCGCACCTTGATCTGCTGACTATCAGGCCATTTGGATTGCATAACTTACTGTTTGGGCCACGGATCAGGGTGCGCCGATGCATTTTGTAAACTTTAGCCGTAAAAAAAAAAATAAAAAAAAAAAATTATAATAATAGGACAATTTTGTGAAATACATTTTTGGGCCATCATCTTTATGTCCCTTTAATGTTCCCTTCTGGAATTGAGAATTTACACTTCTGCAAACTGTAAGGAGACTTTTGATTTTATATTACTGGTTTTCTAAAGAAAAGTAAAGAAAATCTGGTATCCTTGACACCATACCTTGTGTATAACAATATACAGTGCCTTGCAAAAGTATGCACCCCCCTTGGCCTTTTACCTATTTTGTTACATTACAGCCTTTAGTTCAATTTTTTTTTTTTAATCTGAATTATATGTGATGGATCAGAACACAATAGTCTAAGCTGGTGAAGTAAAATTAGAAATATATATACATAAAACTATTTTTCAGAAATAAAAAAAAATAATTAAGATAATTGGCATGTGCGTATGTATTCATCCCCCTTTGTTATGAAGCCCATAAAAAGCTCTGGTGCAACCAATTACCTTCAGAAGTCACATACTTAGTGAAATTATGTCCACCTGTGTGCAATCTAAGTGTCACATGATCTGTCATTACATAGACACACCTTTCTGAAAGGCCCCAGAGGCTGCAACACCTAAGCAACAGGCACCACTAACCAAACACTGCCATGAAGACCAAGGAACTCTCCAAACAAGGAAGGGACAATGTTGTTGAGAAGTACAAGTCAGGGTTAGGTTATAAAAAAATATCCAAATCTTTGATGATCCCTAGGAGCTCCATCAAATCTATCATAACCGAATGGAAAGAACATGGCACAACAGCAAACCTGCCAAGAGACGGCCGGACACCAAAACTCACGGACCGGGCAAGGAGGGCATTAATCAGAGAGGAGCACAGAGACCTAAGGTAACCCTGGAGGAGCTGCAGAGTTCCACAGCAGAGACTGGAGTATCTGTACATAGGACGACAATAAGCCGTACGCTCCATAGAGTTGGGCTTTATGGCAGAGTGGCCAGAAGAAAGCCATTACTTTCAGCTAAAAACAAAATGGCACATTTTGAGTTTGTGAAAAGGCATGTGGGAGACTCCCAAAATGTATGGAGGAAGGTGCTCTGGTCTGATGAGACTAAAATTCAACTTTTTGACCATAAAAGAAAACGCTATGTCTGGTGCAAACCCAACACATCACATCACCCAAAGAACACCATCCCCACTGTGAAACATGGTGGTGGCAGCATCATGCTGTGTGGATGTTTTTCAGCAGTCGGGACTTGGAAACTGGTTTAGAGTTGAGAGAAAGATGGATGGTGCTAAATACAGGAATATTCTTGAGCAAAACCTGTAGCACTCTGTGTGTGATTTGAGGCTAGGACGGAGGTTCACCTTCCAGCAGGACAATGACCCCAAACACACTGCTAAAGCAACACTTGAGTGGTTTAAGGGGAAACATGTAAATGTGTTGGAATGGCCTAGTCAAAGCCCAGACCTCAATCCAAAAGAAAATCTGTGGTCAGACTTAAAGATTGCTGTTCACAAGCGCAAACCATCCAACTTGAAGGAGCTGGAGCAGTTTTGCAAGGAGGACCGGACAAAAATCCCAGTGGTAAGATGTGGCAAGACTCATAGAGACTTATCCAAAGCGACTTGGAGCTGTGAAAGCCGCAAAAGGTGACTCTACAAAGTATTGACTTTAGGGGGCTGAAAAGTTATGCACATTGACTTTTTCTGTTATTTTGTGCTATTTGTTGTTTGCTTCACAATTAAAAAAAAAAAAAAAAAAAAATCTTCAAAGTTGTGGGCATGTTCTGTAAATTAAATGATGGAAATCTTCAAACAATCCAAGTTAATTCCAGGTTGTGAGGCAACAAAACATGGAAAATGCCAAGGGGGTGAATACTTTTGCAAGGCACTAACTATAAAAGAAAAATTATTCTTCTACAACAGCCGCTCTTAACCTTTTTACCCGAGGGGAACCCTTAAAATAACTTTCAGGTCTTGGGGAACCCCTGATAAAACCCATTCATTGTGGGTCAGTGGGAACAATGCCCCTTAGTTTGGTGTTCAGTGAGAAGAATGCCCCCCTTCTTTTTTTTTACAGTGGTGGTAAGAATGGCCCCCTACAGAGAGCTATAAAGATCATTGGCGTCATACCACTGGCTCCTCCAAGTGGCATTGGCTCAGAACTATGGTGGCACCATCAAACAGGAGGTAAATCATCCACAGCTCAAGGAACCCCTAAGCCACCTCTGAAGGAACCCTGGTTGAGATTGGCTGTTCTACAGGATTATCACCAACATGGTGAAAGGTGGATGAGAACCTGTTGAACTATTTCGATTTAAAAATCAATCCAGCAACATTGCTTCCTCTTATTATAGCAGGAGATTCCAATGCCATACTCTCTGCCGCTCTAGACTCATCGAATGTAGCTAGGGTGGCGTCTGCCGACCTTTCTGCCTGGGCGGCTGTGGCCTCCCTGACAGAATTATGGCGATGGAAAAACCCCACCACCAAAAGCTATTCACACTTATCAAAAACACACAGGTCCTCCTCGAGAATAGATTTGGCATTCGCTAACGCGCCAATGTTACAATTAGTGGGAGGAGCTAGTTACCTAGCTGGGGGCATTTCAGATCACACACCACTATCGGTGCAGATTAGTATTCCCTCGGCTCTTAGGGGGGGGGCATGGAGGTTGGAGGTCCCATGTGACGCCACATTTCACTGACTACTGGAAAGATAATATAGGCTCGGCAGACCCCACCACAGTATGGGATGCGTTCAAGGCTTGTATGCGTGGACATTATATCTCGGCCATTAAGCAGGCCCGCAGGTCTCACAATAAAAAAGAACAGGAATTGCAGGAAAAAGAAAGGGTCTGTGAACTTGCTCACGCAAATGATCAGTCTGATATAACATATGAAGAGCTACTAGAGGCAAGGCGCGTGCTGGCACTTCACTTTACCGAATTAACACATACATCCAGGGCAAAAAGAGCTGAATCCATTTTTGAGCAGGGAGATAAGAATGGAAAGTTGTTGGCAATGTTAGTGGCAGAACAGAGGATACAAACAAACATACCATGTATTAAAAACGACCGGGGAGACATTCTCACAAACCCAACTGATATTATGGATACGTTTGTGGAGTACTAAAAGGCCTTGTATGCTCCTATACCAGTCTATGATAATCAAGAATTGGATGCATTATTGACGTCACTAAATGTGCCGGTACTGACTGAGACGGATAGGGACGTTTTGGAAGCTGACATAACTGACAAAGAAATTGAAATGGCTATCAGGGCCTTCCCTCCTCATAAATCACCCAGACCAGATGGTTTTTGTATTGAGTGGTATAGACTACATATAGAGGACATGGTTCCCAGACTGAGAGCTCTGTTTCATCATTGTCTTAAACATAAATGCCTCCCAGACTCATTCTTAGAAGCACAGGTGATTCTATTGCCAAAACCAGGCAAGGACCTTTTGACTTGCTCCTCCTACAGACCCATAGCACTATTAAATCAGGATCTAAAAATTCTAACAAAGGTCTTAGCTACAAGACTGTCCCAAGTTATTACTACCTTAGTAGACATAGACCAGACGGGTTTCATGCCTCAAAAAGCGACAGACACCAACTTACGCAGACTGTTTACTCATTTGCAGATTGATCATGACAAGTCAGGAACTAGGGTGGTAGTGTCCCTCGACATGGCCAAAGCTTTTGACTCTGTGGACTGGAAATATATGCTGGCGGTACTGCGCCACATGGGGTTTGGGGACGTGTTCATGACCTGGATCTCCAGGTGCAACAGAATGCTGGCGATGCACGGTTAGTGAAAAAAAGAATTGACTCGCGCTCAAAAAGAACTAACATGTGTATGGCTGAAGAGGAGTACTCAGCCTGTATATAAAAGAATATAATTATATGATAAATGTGACCAACTAAATGCTAGGTTGGAAGATTGATCCCACTTCCCCTTAAAGGAATATATTCAATAACAAATCAAATTCATACATAAAACCATGAAGGATTGCAGTATATAAAAAAATTATAACTTATTTGGAGAAAAAAAAATGTAAAAAAGAGGAAGGTCCATATACAAAAACCACCCTACAAGTGCAGTGATAATACAAAAAAAGGGCAAAAAAAAGGTCCAATATAAATGAAATCCCAGATGTGTGGGTCCACCACCATAAATGAAGTGCCTGGCCGCTTACCGGAACCCCATGACTCCCCGTTACAGAGGGTCTAAATGGGCATTGTAGTCCTGCTGCTTGGGACAGCTCGGGAACCAGAATGATGGACCTCTGAAACTGTAATGCTGTAAAGGCTGTATTGCGAATGGATCCACAGGGAAAGGCAAAACTCAGTCCTGGTGTGCACAGAGTGGACAACTCCATGCATGTGAGTGTGATGATAAACAGGAAGAAAAGTGCAGTTGCACGGTTAGCCATGCTGATTTTGACCACATATTTTGGCAGTGTCAGCCGATAAGGGAGTTCTGGAAGGGGGTATCACGCACCATACAGAAGGTACTTTCGGTACCGATTCCTGTTACGGTCGCAGTCTGTTTGCTTGGTCTAGTGGAGGAGTTGGCGCCCCGGAGGGCGCAAAGAACTATGATTTCTCTCTCCTTTTTTATGCACGTAAAGCTATTTTATTGTGTTGGAAAAAACCTGAACCGCCCACAGTGTCTTATTGGAAAGGCATAATCAATAAAGCATTACCTTTTTACAAAGCAACATACTTAAGCAGGGGTTGTCCAAAAAAATTTCGAAAAAGTATGGCAATGTTGGCTGGATAACAAGGACACTTTGAATTGATCTGCTACGGTGGGGGAGTGCTTCAGCAAGCACTCTAAGTATTGGGTAAAATGATGATGTAATCCTGATTAGATAATTATTTGACTGTGAGGATTGGGTGTACCATTGATCTCTAGCAAACGAAATATTTTATGAGTATGGAATATGATTTAGCCATAGTGAAAGCAATATTCAAAGGCTGTGCAAGAGATTCAGCAATAGTGAAAGGCTGCACAAGGGTAAGGGTTAGGGTGGAGGGAAGGGAGGGAGAGGGGGGGGGGAATTGTGGTACACGTTGTACTGTACTGTATGAGCTGTTAAAATGTTAATAAACAAAAATTTTCAAAAAAATCCAGCAACATTGCATACTAGCTATGGATTGGACTTTTATCTTTAGCGATATGGAATTAACGTATTTTTCCCTCCAGAGGATGCACTTTTTGCCCACCAAAAATGGGGGAAAAAGTCTGCGTCTTATGGAGCACCTCCCCCCCTCTCCGGTTAAAGTACCGGCAGGACAGACATCCCAAGCCCCCCCGTGAGCGCCGAGCGATCTCACAGCTGGGCCTGTCACTCAGACAAAAGACAAAGCAGCCCAAACGGCCGAATGGAGTATGGCCGCGGCAGCCGCTCGGCCTGCTCTGTCTTCTGTCAGGTGGACGTGATGACATCAGGTCAGGCTGCATTTATGGGACTGGTAAGGTTGAAGTTCTTTGGCACTGGTCAAAATACGGTACTTTGACCAGAAGTGAAAATCTGTTGTAGAGGGAATTGGAATGTTTGTTTGAAAGTCAAGTAGTTCACAGTTGCCAAGTAATCATTGGGGATAAAAAAAAAAAAGAAGAAGAAAAAAAAAACTGGCAGAAAAATATATTGAAGTTAAAAAAAAAAAAAAAAAAAAAAAAAAAAAAGAGGAAGCCTAGCAGACGTTATTTGGAGAGCAAACCACCCAGAAAATCGGTTACAAAAAGTAAAAGTCTGCATGTTGTAAACTGCAAAAAAAAAAAAACATGAATGTCCAGCTACTGGGACATTGCAAAAATCAAAAATGTTAAGTATAATAAATCTAGAAAAACAGAAAAGAACTATTTTTGTAAAGAGTTAAAAAAAAAAAAAAAAAAAATCAAACATCAAAATAAAAAAAAAAAAATAAATAAAATAAATTGGACCTAAAACCAGGAATGCACCGATGCCATTTTTTTTTTACAAGGAGTACAAGTACCGATACTTATTTTTTAGTACTCGTCGATACCAAATCCCGACACCTACCGCAAGTGTTTCGTTTTAAACTTCAGCTGTTAGCAATGGTACAAAAAGCATTGAAAAGTTATTTACAAATTAAATAAAAATTTTTTTTTTTTTTTTTTTTTTAATTTTGCGCTTTTTCAATGTGAAATGTGTAAAAAAATTAAAAATGTTTGTTTGCTTTGTTGGTGAAATATATATATATATATATATATATATATATATATATATATATATATATATATATATATATATATATATATATATATATATATATATATATATTCACCAACAAAGCAAACACATTTTTTTTTATTGTTTATCATTTATAAAATAGACGTGAACAAAAGAAAAAAAAGCAGGAAAATAATAATTAAATGGAAGAGAATAGGGAGTTAATTAAGGCTGATTAGAGTAAATTAAGGGTTAATAAGGGGTTAAACAGAGGAACATTTGTTCATCCCTTTGATCTGCAGATGAAGAAACAGAAAGATACAAAAAGAAACAATGTTTCTTTTTATTTTAGTGTTTCAGGGCTGAGCAATGTTGTTAATAAACATTGCCGGCTGCTTTTTGGGGGTTTTTTTACATCTCCAATTACCGGACTTCTTTAACACTGGGGAGACCCGCTGACAGGGAAAAAGAGCCGAGCCTGAAAGTATCGGTTTCAGGTATCGGTGCATTTGCACGAGTACTGATACTTGTGCAAATACTCGGCACCAATACTATTATAGGTGCGACCCTACCTAAAACCATTATAGTAACGTTTAGGTAAATACAAGAACCTTGTTTTGTACCCTTAAAATTAGCATTAGGAGGCTTAACAGTGTTGGCATGCCTCACAAACTGAAAAAAATATTATTTTAATAGCCTTGAAACAAAGTACAATTTCATTATATTATTGTAACTGAAAACAATATGATACAGCAAAACAGAAATAGGTCATTTAGCCCCCTGTAATAAAACTTTTTTTTTGTAAACTAGAGTTTAAAAAAAAAAAAAAAAAAAAAAAAAAACGACACATACATGGCTCTGCTTACCTTAAAAAGTTTTTGAGAATGTTTTATCATAAATGTCACTCCATTCGTCAGCTTTATTATATGTTCTTGCAAATCATTTGCTGTGACCTGTAATGCAAACAGAGGCATCAACATCAGATCCTAAAATGTACAGACACTGCCAGATATTAAAAAGGCATCTACATACTTTAACACTGCTTAGAACAATCTATCCAAGGCTCCAGGCCAGCCATAACCAATCAGGGTTCTGTGGAATATATTCCAAAGTCAAAGACGCCAGATCTGCTGACCTTACTCTTCAAACGTGAGAAGAAGCCAAACCAGGTCTACTACAGGTGGTGTGTTTCAAGGGGAATCCCAAATTTAGCTCAAATGAAGATGGGATTCCCACTTGAAACGGGTCAGACTTAGTAAACCTGGTTTGGCTTCTTCTCATGATGAAGAGCATGTTCAGCAGATCTGGTGTCTTTGATTTTGGAATATGTTGATGGGTTTGATAAATGTATGTGTTTCTAATTATAATATTTGCGTTTATTAATAAATGATATATAAAAAGGTAATGCGCTAGGCTGGTATACCATTGTTTTGTTTTTCCAGTGCTGTGTATTTCAGGGCATCCCCAGAGGGCATCAAAAGTGTGGTGGCCTTACACACATCTGAATTTGAACAGTGAAAAACCAACTGGTTTCTGGGCACCACACTTGAGCACAGGATGTTGTACTTCTTGCCAGGGTTCTGTGGAACCCTTAGGGTTCCTCCAGAGGTTTCTAGGGGTTCCTTGAGCGCATTGATTCACCTCCCATTAAACCCCAATTTAGCTTCCTTGTGATGGTGCCTGCAACGCCACTTGGCAGAGTTAGCGGTAGAACATCAATTTTTTTTTTTTTTAGCTGTCAGCAAGGGTGGCATTTTGACCGCGACTATAAAAGGAAGGGTTCCTTTCCACTGGAAACCAATGTAAAAGGGCATTTATCCCATTGACCCCTAATAAAGTGAGTTCCCCAAGACCTAAACATTTCAAAAGGTTCCTTTAGGGTAAAAAAAAAAAGGAAAGAAAGGTGGTCCTAGAGAGATAAACTAGGTGAGGGATGATTCAGACCACCAGCATCTACAAAAACTTGCATATTAAATCTGGATGTACTAACCTAATAAAGATTCTAAAGTACGTCCCCACCCAAAACTGCATTTATACACGTCACATTGCGGGGTAATTTGAATTTCCTTCATGTGAAGCCGTGGTTGGATCAGTTCCAGGTACCAAAAAAATTCTAAATTCATAGATTCTCCATTGTACATAGAGTTGTCCCATGGTTGTATATTACCTTCCCATTTGATAGTGTCTGCAGAGTTTTGGAGCCAACCATTCTCCACCGGGGTTCTGTGGAACCCTAGAATTCCTCCAGAGGTTGCTATGGGTTCCTTGAGCCGATTGACTGACCTCCTATTAAACCCTGAAATACCTTCCATTTGAGAGTGTCTGCAAAGTTCTGGGGCCAACCTTTCTCCACCAGGGTTAGGTGGAGCCCTAGGGTTCCCCTCAGATGGTGCCAGGGGTTCCTTAAACTGTGGCTGATCTAAATTTCCACTTGAAGGTGGCCGAGTAGTTTTAGGGCCAACACCACTTGGCAGAACCTGTGGCATGACACCAATTAGCTTTTTAGCTGTCTGTAGGGTGGCATTCTCACCATCATGGACCAATAAACAATAGATTTTACATGTTTGCATCAACTGTTTTGGTCTTCCATTGATGTGGAGCTACATCTACCAGCTTCTACAACACTGGTGTGTGGCTGTACAGACTTAAGGAATCCCCCAGCGCTTCCATTGAGGATTTTTGTGGTTACATCAATATGTTTGGGCACCAATTTGGTGCTCATGTGTCACCTTCTAGCCATGAGGGTTCTCAGTTTTGTTCCACCATTTATGAATCGAGTAACATTGCATTTACATTGCATTTACATTGAATTTTCCTCTTAATTTGCATTCTCACCATCACTGTAGGGCAAAGTTTCTACATTAGGGTTCCTCCAGAGGTTGTTGGGGGTTCCTTGAGCAATTTCTGCCTCTTAGATATATGTTTCCACTGACACCACTAATCTTTGTAGCTATCTGTAAGGGGGTCATTCTTCCCAATGACCACAAGTGTAAGGAGCATTCTTCCCACTGACCAATACACAAACGTATCCCGAGATGTAGATAATGTCATTTTTAGTAGAGATTCCCTGAGACCGGAAAGTTATTTCAAGAGTTCCTCTCGGTTGGAAAGGTTGAGAAAGGCTGATGTAGGGGAAAGCATTTTTCTCACTGACCACCAAAGATTTGGATTTAGCTGGGTTTACTTGAAACCGAAAAATTTATTTTATTTTTTGTGTTCTATTGGAGTAGAAAGTTTCAACAAGGCTGCAAAGACCAGTGCCATTTTGGATATAATGTGGTCAGTTGTCAAAATGCAAAAAGTTGTGCCCCAACTTGACAACACAGTAATCTGGGGTCCACTCTAGCCTAGCCATCAAAATCCTTTGGGGCCAAGGGAATTGATACCTAAACATTGGCATAGAACCAAAACCCCCTACAGCTGGAGAATGGATAGCTGTAATAGGTCATATGAAGAGGATGGAGGAACGGATTGCCCAAATACAATAAAAATAAACTACTTCATACCAAAATTGACTCCATGGATTCTTTATATGGTTACCGATGATTGCAAGGCTCTGGCATGAGCCTCCATATCATGCCATATCATGCCAGGGCCTTGCAGAAAAGCATACTCACTTGGTTAAAAAAAAAAAAAATCTTGGGCATTCATTGATGCGATTATGGATTCTCTACCCTACTGTGATCCTACTCCACTTATCCTACCCTACCCTACCCCACCCCTCTCTTCCACCCTTATTTCTTCTATCAGATTTGATACACAATTGCAGTTGACATCCTGGAATACTTGGGGGGCCTCCATGATTGGTAAAGGGAGACCCTGGATTCTCTGTTTTATAGTATATTCCAAGATGTTGCCCCATGTTCTCTCAAAACCAATTAGACGCCTAGAACTATGCAAAAATCTGTTCTTGATGGTGGTGAACTAGGACTCAGAATGTTTAATATCTGAATATCATTGTATTCTTGCAATGTTGAACAAACAACAACCAAAGCTTTATTTGTAGTGGGAAAGCAGTTCCGGCACCTCCAGCACTGAAAATATATAATGGCAAGGGGTGGCGGGATGTGCTGGAGGGTCTATTGTTGCTGGGGGACTCATTGTCACTGGGGAAAGGGGGGTCCATTATCGTTGGGAGGGGTCTATTGATGCTGGCTGTTATGACATCTACAGTTTTGTTGCCAGTGGGGTCTAAAATTGCTGGAGTGGACCTATAGTTTCTGGGAAAGGGGGTATTTTGTAGTGGGGGGGGGGGGGGGTTACTGTTGCTGGCTATCGGTTTTACGGCTTTTCTTATTAACAAATTCCATACAAAATCACTTTGTAATTTATATGCGTTTCTGTATTCTCTAAAAGGGGCAGTACTGGGAGGTGGGTAGGGGTTGGAACCAAGTGATGGTGCTCAGAGGTGGGTAGGGGTGGGAACCAAGGAATGGTGCTCGGAGGTGGGTAGGGGTTGGAACCAAGGGATGGTGCTCGGAGGTGGGTAGGGGTGGGAACCAAGGGATGGTGCTCGGAGGTGGGTAGGGGTTGGAACCAAGGAATGGTGCTCGGAGGTGGGTAGGGGTTGGAACCAAGGGATGGTGCTCGGAGGTGGGTAGGGGTGGGAACCAAGGGATGGTGCTCGGAGGTGGGTAGGGGTGGGAACCAAGGGATGGTGCTCGGAGGTGGGTAGGGGTGGGAACCAAGGGATGGTGCTCGGAGGTGGGTAGGGGTGGGAACCAAGGGATGGTGCTCGGAGGTGGGTAGGGGTGGGAACCAAGGGATGGTGCTCGGAGGTGGGTAGGGGTGGGAACCAAGGGATGGTGGGTAGGGGTTCGAACCAAATTATGGTGGGTAGGGGTTGGAACCAAGCGATGGTGCTCGGAGGTGGGTAGGGGGTGGAGACAAGGGGCGACTCAGAAAGGGGGAGTACCTGCACCTATTCTGAAAAAAAAAAAGAAAAAGCCCTGTCAACAACGAACCCCGAATGTTTAGAATGAATTGGGTAGCTGTGCCCCATCTCCCTCTTTTCATTTCTGCACCCTACTCTAAATAAAAAATCTTGAGCAAAAAGTCCAGTGGGACCAGAGTACATGGCACTCTAGATGAGGGGTCTCCAAACTTTCTACACAAAAGGACCAGTTTACAGTCCTTCAGATTTAATGGTGGTGGGGGCGGGGAATTGTGACCAGTGAGGGTAGAAAATATCCCAGAATCAGTGGGAATAAGCAATGCTTCAGGCTTAGTGGAGAGTAAGATTAAATAAATTACATAGAGCCTTTGATCAGTGAAAGGAATAGTGCCCCATCATTGGTGTCAGTGGGAGGAATAGTGCCCCATCATTGGTATCAGTGGGAGGAATAGTGCCCCATCATTGGTGTCAGTGGGAGGAATAGTGCCCCATCATTGGTATCAGTGGAGGGAATAGTGCCCCATCATTGGTATCAGTGGGAGGAATAGTGCCCCATCATTGGTGTCAGTGAAAGGAATAGTGACCCATCATTGGTGTCAGTGGGAGGAATAGTGCCCCATCATTGGTATCAGTGGGAGGAATAGTGTCCCATCATTGGTATCAGTGGGAGGAATAGTGTCCCATCATTGGTATCAGTGGGAGGAATAGTGCTCCATCATTGGTATCAGTGGGAGGAATAGTGCCCCATCATTGGTATCAGTGGGAGGAATAGTGCCCCATCATTGGTATCAGTGGGAGGAATAGTGCCCCATCATTGGTGTCAGTGAAAGGAATAGTGCCCCATCATTGGTGTCAGTGAAAGGAATAGTGACCCATCATTGGTGTCAGTGGGAGGAATAGTGCCCCATCATTGGTATCAGTGGGAGGAATAGTGCCCCATCATTGGTATCAGTGGGAGGAATAGTGTCCCATCATTGGTATCAGTGGGAGGAATAGTGCTCCATCATTGGTATCAGTGGGAGGAATAGTGCCCCATCATTGGTATCAGTGGGAGGAATAGTGCCCCATCATTGGTATCAGTGGGAAGAATAGTGCCCCATCATTGGTGTCAGTGGGAGGAATAGTGCCCCATCATTGGTATCAGTGGGAGGAATAGTGCCCCATCATTGGTATCAGTGGGGGGAATAGTGTCCTATCATTGGTATCAGTGGGAGGAATAGTGCCCCATCATGGGTATCAGTGGGAGGAATAGTGCCCCATCATTGGAATCAGTGGGAGGAATAGTGCCCCATCATTGGTATCAGTGGGAGGAATAGTGCCCCATCATTGGTATCAGTGGGAGGAATAGTGCCCCATCATTGGTATCAGTGGGGGGAATAGTGTCCTATCATTGGTATCAGTGGGGGGAATAGTGCCCCATCATTGGTATCAGTGGGAGGAATAGTGCCCCATCATTGGTATCAGTGGGAGGAATAGTGTCCTATCATTGGTATCAGTGGGGGGAATAGTGCCCCATCATTGGTATCAGTGGGAGGAATAGTGCCCCATCATTGGTATCAGTGGGAGGAATAGTGCCCCATCATTGGTGTCGGTGGGAGGAATAGTGTCCGAAGGTCCATGAAAAGCTTAGTAAAGGGTCACATGTGGCCTGCGGGACGTAGTTTGTAGATCTCGGCTCTAGACCACAAATGCATTTGAAGTAATGGAAGTAGAATTACAGAGACTACAATCAGCAAGTTTGATATTTAATGGCAGTGACTCGATCGGTGAGGCCCAAATGGACAATTCAACAAAAAACGTACCCAACATTCGCCCCGTCAGACGATTTAGCGGAGTCATGTGACGAGCCGCGGGTCATTATTTTTTTTCTTTGTAAAGAGGCCTTAAGAGGCTCTTAACCATTTATCTTTAATTTGCATTTCTAAAGACGTCTGCCTGAAATGACTGGCGGCACGCTGACCTCCCGCGCTCCGCGCCGTGTAATATGTACGGCTGACATATAAAGCCAGCAGGCCGCCTCCCACATATGAGAACAGCGAGTACAGAAATCAATGGAGAGCGATTAGTAACCGCGAAGAAAACCGCCATTTCCCATCAGAGGTCGTGTCAGGTGTTTTTAAAATGTACATTAAAATTATTCCAACATTCTTCTTCTTTTTTTTTTACACTTTTTACTAGTTTTCGTCATATTTAGTGCATTTCAGGATTTGTCAGTTTTATTTTTATTGGCGAGTATCTATACTTTGCGGTGCGATTTGCGTCAATACAATAAAAATAAATAAATTGGCGCAAATTATCGCATGCGATTTCCCCCACCGCTCGTGTATAGAAAGGGAAAAAAGCACCACCTAGTGGCCAGTTTATTAAAAATACTAGAACTAATAATAAAAGTATAACTAAAAAGGCAAAACTTTTTTTTTTTTAGTTTTAGACAGAGTGGAGAGGGATTAGAGCCCCTGTCAAATTTTTATTGCGGTCTGTCTCCCGTCCCCCCCCCCATGAAAGAGATTCACTCTCTCTAGTTGTCCTGTTTACTATTATCATTGAAAGTAAAAGAAAATCCCCAAATTTTGGGTCGCCCCAGAAAAGTAATGAGGGGAAATCTTCCATTGGGGACACTAGTTCTGGTAGCCCCCAAAGGAATTCCTTTCATTTGCAGAGATTTCCTATCACTTCCTGTTTGGCTATGGGACAGGAAGTGAAGGGGAATTATCACAATGGGACAGAGATGGTGGAAAAAAAAAAAAAAAAAAAAAATCTGCCAGGGGTTATGACTACCCCACTCTATCCAAAATGAAAAAAAAAAAAATAAACATAAAACTTTGGGCAAAACCTTAAGTACATATCTGGTCAAACGAAAAATCGGCATAGGTGTCCCAGTCCCGCCGATGATAGAAAATCACGGCCGCTGGGAGGTGCTCACAGGGCTGGAGGAGACGTTTCCGGGGCGCCTCTACATCTCCTCCAGCCCTGTGAGACCCTCCAGTGCCTGTGATTTGCTGTCATCGGCGGGACTGGGACACCTATGCAGATTTTGCATTTGGCCAAGATATGTATTTTTGAGTTCCAACATTTTTAATAAACTACCCACTAGATGGCGCCTTTCCCTTTCTATACACAGGAGCAGTGGGGGAGGAATAAAGAAATTGCATGCAATTCGGACAGGAATCGCACCGCATTCCTGTTCAAACCGCATAACATTCTTTGCACCCATTCATTTTGTATAGATTCTCAATTAGGAGGACCTGTCACATGTCATGCAATTACAAGGGGTGTTGTCAGAGTGGATTTGATTTAAATTATAATTTTTAAAGAGCACCCGTCATCTGTCCCACTGTTGGCTCCTCCCCTGACCCGCTGGCAGCCCCCTCCCCTGACCCGCTGTTGGCTCCTGACCCGCTGGCGGCCCCCTCCCCTGACCCGCTGTTGGCTCCTGACCCGCTGGCGGCCCTCTCCCCTGACCCGCTGTTGGCTCCTGACCCGCTGGCGGCCCTCTCCCCTGACCCGCTGGCGGCCCCCTCCCCTGACCCGCTGGCGGCCCCCTCCCCTGACCCGCTGTTGGCTCCTGACCCGCTGGCGGCCCTCTCCTCTGACCCGCTGGCAGCCCCCTCTCCTGACCCGCTGGCGGCCCCCTCCCCTGACCCGCTGGCGGGCCTCTCCCCTGACCCGCTGGCGGCCCCCTCCCCTGACCCGCTGTTGGCTCCTGACCCACTGGCGGCCCTCTCCCCTGACCCGCTGGCGGCCCCCTCCCCTGACCCGCTGTTGGCTCCTGACCCGCTGGCGGCCCTCTCTCCTGACCCGCTGGCGGCCCCCTCCCCTGACCCGCTGGCGGCCCCCTCCCCTGACCCGCTGGCGGCCCCCTCCCCTGACCCGCTGGCGGGCCCCCTCCCCTGACCCGCTGGCGGGCCCCTCCCCTGACCCTCTGGCGGGCCCCCTCCCCTGACCCTCTGGCGGGCCCCCTCCCCTGACCCTCTGGCGGGCCCCCTCCCCTGACCCTCTGGCGGGCCCCCTCCCCTGACCCTCTGGCGGGCCCCCTCCCCTGACCCTCTGGCGGGCCCCTCCCCTGACCCTCTGGCGGGCCCCTCCCCTGACCCGCAGGGCGGCCCCCTCCCCTGACCCGCAGGGCGGCCCCCTCCCCTGACAGGCTGTCCGGCCACTCCCCTGACCGGCTGTCCGGCCCCTCCCCTGACCGGCTGTCCGGCCCCTCCCCTGACCGGCTGTCCGGCCCCTCCCCTGACCGGCTGTTGGCTCACCGACAGTCCCATTCACTTTAATGGGACGGCTGGTGATGCGGCGGTGACACAACCAGGCGAGGGACGTGGCGGCAGCAGGCAATTGGATGGCCGCTAACAGGCACCGCCATGATGGATCTGAAAAGACAGGTACACACCCCCCCAGTACCGGGGCCAATCCGCCGCCGCGCCCTGTCATACTTACCGGGCTCCGATTGGCCATCGGCGGGCTCGGGAACTACATGGTGGGTGCCGGCGGCTGGAGGGGGAAGGAGAAGAGCGGACACACGTCCGCTCTCCTCCCCTTCTTCTTGTGAGAAGGAAAGCGACATCTGAAGTTACTTCCGGGTCAAGCGATCGGTGTCCCTGGAAAGTCAACGCGTGCGTCCGGGGCGCCAACGCGTGAAAACGTTGATTGTGATACATGTTAGACATCGCTGCACACGGCGGAGAGAGCAATATTTCTATCACCAGACCTCGTAACACTAAACTGATGACCTGTAGGGGGCTTTTGAAGCGCCACCTATAGAAATATCAGGGACTGAAGTTTGACACCATTTCACCGCCACACAAAAATTTGAGGTTTGGCACTTTGGGTATCTATTTACTCGGTGTGACCTCGTCTTTTATATTTTATTAAACATTTGGGTAATTTATTGAGTTTGTTTGTCCTAAAATTTATGTTCGTGTGGGGTTTTTTTTTTTGATGAAATTTTGTGTTTCCTAGATCTTTGAGATTATATCGTGCGACATAATAAAAAATTGGAAACACCGCTATTTTATTCTTTAGGGTGTCTACTTTAAGAAAATATATAATATTTGTGGGGTTTGTTTAATCTTCAGGCCTAAAATTTTTTTAAACGTGTGCAAAAACACACAAAAACGGCGTTGGCAGTAAAAGGGTTAAATAAAAAAATAAAAAATCATCAATTTTTATCCACCCTGCATGTTGTTCATCATTGGTGTCAGTGGAAGGCATCGTGCCCCATTATTGGTGTCAGTGGGAGGAATAGTGCCCCATCATTGGTGTCGGTGGGAGGAATAGTGCCCCATCATTGGTGTCAGTGGGAGGAATAGTGCCCCATCATTGGTGTCAGTGGGAGGAATAGTGCCCCATCATTGGAGTCAGTGGGAGGAATAGTGCCCCATCATTGGAGTCAGTGGGAGGAATAGTGCCCCATCATTGGAGTCAGTGGGAGGAATAGTGTCCCATCATTGGAGTCAGTGGGAGGAATAGTGCCCCATCATTGGAGTCAGTGGGAGGAATAGTGCCCCATCATTGGAGTCAGTGGGAGGAATAGTGCCCCATCATTGGTGTCGGTGGGAGGAATAGTGCCCCATCATTGGTGTCAGTGGGAGGAATAGTGCCCCATCATTGGTGTCAGTGGGAGGAATAGTGCCCCATCATTGGAGTCAGTGGGAGGAATAGTGCCCCATCATTGGAGTCAGTGGGAGGAATAGTGTCCCATCATTGGTGTCAGTGGGAGGAATAGTGTCCCATCATTGGTATCAGTGGGAGGAATAGTGCCCCATCATTGGAGTCAGTGGGAGGAATAGTGTCCCATCATTGGTGTCAGTGGGAGGAATAGTGTCCCATCATTGGAGTCAGTGGGAGGAATAGTGTCCCATCATTGGTGTCAGTGGGAGGAATAGTGCCCCATCATTGGAGTCAGTGGGAGGAATAGTGCCCCATCATTGGAGTCAGTGGGAGGAATAGTGCCCCATCATTGGTATCAGTGGGAGGAATAGTGTCCCATCATTGTTATCAGTGGGAGGAATAGTGCCCCATCATTGGTATCAGTGGGAGGAATAGTGCCCCATCATTGGTATCAGTGGGAGGAATAGTGCCCCATCATTGGAGTCAGTGGGAGGAATAGTGCCCCATCATTGGTATCAGTGGGAGGAATAGTGTCCCATCATTGGTGTCAGTGGGAGGAATAGTGCCCCATCATTGGTATCAGTGGGAGGAATAGTGCCCCATCATTGGTATCAGTGGGAGGAATAGTGCCCCATCATTGGTGTCAGTGGGAGGAATAGTGCCCCATCATTGGTGTCAGTGGGAGGAATAGTGCCCCATCATTGGTGTCAGTGGGAGGAATAGTGCCCCATCATTGGTGTCAGTGGGAGGAATAGTGCCCCATCATTGGTGTCAGTGGGAGGAATAGTGCCCCATCATTGGTATCAGTGGGAGGAATAGTGTCCCATCATTGGTATCAGTGGAAAGAATAGTGCCCCATCATTGGTGTCAGTGGGAGGAATAGTGCCCCATCATTGGTATCAGTGGGAGGAATAGTGTCCCATCATTGGTATCAGTGGAAAGAATAGTGTCCCATCATTGGTGTCGGTGGGAGGAAATGCATCATCCCATATATTTATGCAATAAAAAAAATAAAAATAAACCCCATATATGTAACAATACACCCTGTGAGGTCAGATCACTGAACAATCTTTGCATACGGCTCCTCTATCGATCGATCTCGGAGGATTATTGATCGGACATTGTGAGAAAATAAAGAGCTCCGCCCACTCTTCTAGAATTTACAAGTTGTATTTTTTCAGCATTAACCCTTCGGTCGCCTCCATCAGTCGATGTAATGAAGACGTTACATTGTTACATTGTTCTGTTCTTCCATCGCACTCCTAAATATAAATGAAATCCTCGTGTTTCCCTCCCACATTGATGATACATTTCGGATCTCGGAGAACGTTTCCAGAACGCGGCGTCAGGTGACGCAATTACAATATATTTCGGGAAGGGATTCTCATTGGAAGACATTCACTTCATTGTCCAGCGAACGTCCTCCGCGCTCGTCATGCGTCACGCTTGGCAACAATTTGTCCGTTCTCCGGGAAAACGCCGATTCTTGATTTGCATTTATAAAAATTCGAATTCCAGCAGCTGAGATTTGGAAGGAGAGAGATCTCGCGCCCGTTTCCCCGCCATCCATTAGAAGAGCAGCCGGAGGAACCCCCCCCCTCCCCCCCACACGGAGGACACTTACGTTCTTCGGCCAGACGATGTGCGGGGCGAACATCAGCGCCAGGTTGTGGGCGGACATCTTGTTGCGGTCTTGTTTCTTGGCCGTTTGGTAGAGGAGATCCAGCAGCAGTTTGAGGAGGTTCCTGTTGGGGGATGGGAGGAGCAGGAAGAGGAGCTGCAGCGCCTCCATCTGGCGCTCTTTATCGGGGGTCCCGGTGCGGTTCCCCTTCTCATCCAAGAGCATCAGATCTGTGAAGAGGAGAGAGACGGCGTTACAAAACCCACATCGCCGTCTCCAGACTTACAATCATCGCCTTTTTTTTATTAGTGGAAAATCTTTATACCAAAAGGAAGAAAAAAAAAAATGTAACTGATTATAAAGTGTAAGTTGGTGTAAAAAAATAAAAAGAAAGAAAAATAATAACAAAGAAAAAAAATGAATGCGGCCACCACATCGAATGATCGGTAATCTGCAATATATGACAGTTTGGGCTTTAATAACACTGAATTCTAGAGACAGTAATATTTAGATTTGATTGGTCCACCTTGGACTCCTGTAAGCATGTATGTGCTGTACTAGAGCTGGACGATATTCTAAAAAAAAAAAAAAAAAAAAAAAAAAAAAAAAAAATCGATCTGACCTCTTAACTCGATTCAAAATTCAAATCAATTTTTTCCCCAGCCCTATGCTGTACCTGTGGAAGCCGAAGATTACTGGAGTAGCAGTGTAGTAGGGGTAGAGTGGCGGTGTAGTATGGGGTATAGTAGGGGTATAGATACAGTGTAGTAGGGGTGTAGTAGGGGTACAGTGGCAGTGCCGTAGGGGTACAGTGGCAGTGCCGTAGGGGTACAGTGGCAGTGCCGTAGGGGTACAGTGGCAGTGCCGTAGGGGTGCAGTAGGGGTGTAGTAGGGGTATAGTTGCAGTGCAGTAGGGGTACAGTGGCAGTGTAGTAGGGGTACAGTGGCAGTGCAGTAGGGGTACAGTGGCAGTGCAGTAGGGGTGTAGTAGGGGTATAGTTGCAGTGCAGTAGGGGTACAGTTGCAGTGTAGTAGGGGTACAGTTGCAGTGTAGCAGGGGTACAGTTGCAGTGTAGCAGGGGTACAGTTGCAGTGTAGCAGGGGTACAGTTGCAGTGTAGTAGGGGTACAGTTGCAGTAGCAGGGGTACAGTTGCAGTGTAGCAGGGGTATAGTTGCAGTGCAGTAGGGGTACAGTTGCAGTGCAGTAGGGGTACAGTTGCAGTGCAGTAGGGGTACAGTTGCAGTGCAGTAGGGGTACAGTTGCAGTGCAGTAGGGGTACAGTTGCAGTGCAGTAGGGGTACAGTTGCAGTGTAGTAGGGGTATAGTTGCAGTGTAGTAGGGGTATAGTTGCAGTATAGAAGGGGTGTAGTAGGGGTGAAGTAGGGGTATAGTTGCAGTGTAGTAGGGGTACAGTTGCAGTGTAGTAGGGGTACAGTTGCAGTGTAGTAGGGGTACAGTTGCAGTGTAGTAGGGGTATAGTTGCAGTATAGAAGGGGTGTAGTAGGGGTGAAGTAGGGGTATAGTAGGGGTATAGTTGCAGTGTAGTAGGGGTACAGTTGCAGTGTAGTAGGGGTACAGTTGCAGTGTAGTAGGGGTGTAGTAGGGGTATAGTTGCAGTGTAGTAGGGGTACAGTTGCAGTGTAGTAGGGGTGTAGTAGGGGTATAGTTGCAGTATAGAAGGGGTGTAGTAGGGGTGAAGTAGGGGTATAGTGGCAGTGAAGTAGGGCTGTAGTAGGGGTATAGTTGCAGTGTAGAAGGGGTGTAGTAGCAGTATCTATACAGTGATTTCCAGCTTCCAGAAGGATCCCCCATGTATGGTATATACACAGAGTTGGTCCACGTTGGAACAATGTACAGGAACAGTCACAATGACATAAAAAGGTTTTCCTGCGTCCCGATTGGACGGCTGGTCTTACCTAGCGATCTTTAAATGAGCGAGATAATGGCGGTGCGTCAGCAGAGGTTCAGGCAGCTCCCCAGGAACATCTTCAGTATGGTGGCCACATCATTGGGGTGAAACTCCCCGGAATCCACATCCAGATCCGCCCCGCTGTTCAGACAGTCTTTGAGGATTTGCTGGCGGTTGCTGTTCCCGGGGATTCGGAATAAACCTTCTGTGCGCAGATCTATGGAGTGCAATTAGAAAGGGGGGGGGGGAGATAGGAATGGTTTTTAATTTGAAACCATTCTAAGCAGGATCAATTTTAGC
>JBBGZY010003812.1:0-69630 GCA_037952925.1 Lithobates clamitans
CTAACCCTAACCCTACCCCTAACCCTACCCCTACACCTAACCCCCAACCCTCCTCCTAACCCTACCCCTAACCCTACCGCTAGCCCTACCCCTATCCCTACCCCTAACCCTACCACTAACCCTACCTCTAACCCTACCCCTAACGCTAACCCTACACCTACCCCTACCCCTAACCCCTTCCCCTAACCCTAACCAAATACCCCTAACCCTAATCCTAACCTTAACCCCTACCCCTAACCCTACCCCTAACCCCTACCCCTACCCCTAATCCTACCCCTACCCCTAACCCTAACCCTACCCCTTACCCTACCCCTACCCCTAATCTTACCCCTACCTCTAACCCTACCCCTACCCCTAACCCTAACCCTACCGCTAACCCTACCCCTTACCCCAACCCTACCCTTAACCCTATCCCTAACCCTACCATAACCCTACCCCTACCCCTTCCCCTACCCCTACCCCTAACCCTACACCTAACCCTACTGCCACCCCTACCCCTAACTCTAACTCTACCCCTAACTCTACCCCTACCCCTAACCCTACCCCTAACCCTAACTCTACCGCTAGCCCTAACCCTAACCCTACCCCTACCCCTAACCCCTACCCCTAACCCTAACCCTACCCCTAACCATACCCCTAACTCTAACCCCTACCCCTAACCCTAAGCCCTAAACCTTACCCCTACCCTTAACCCTAACCCTACCCCTAACCCGAACACTGACCCCCTACCCCTAACACTAACCCGAACACTAACCCCTACCCCTAACCCTAACCCGAACACTAACCCCTACCCCTAACCCTAACCCTACCCCTTACCCTACCCCTAACCCTAGCTCTAACCCTAACCCTACCCCTACCCCTAACCCTACCCCAAACCCTAACCCTACACTTAACCCTAACCCTACCCCTAGTCCAAACCCTACCCCTACCCCTAACCCCACCCCTAACCCTACCCCTAACCTTACCCCTACCCCTACCCCTAACCCTACCCCTACCCCTAACCCTAACCTACCCCTAACCCTACCCCTAACCCTAAACCTACCCCTACCCCTAACCCCTACCCCTAACCCTACCCCTAACCCCTACCCCTAATCCTACCCTTAACCCTAACCCCTACCCCTAATCATTTCCCTACCCCTAACCCTT
Source organism: Lithobates clamitans (assembly GCA_037952925.1). Taxonomy (NCBI): domain Eukaryota; kingdom Metazoa; phylum Chordata; class Amphibia; order Anura; family Ranidae; genus Lithobates; species Lithobates clamitans. The sequence goes on from JBBGZY010003812.1 coordinate 1,147, forward strand.
CCCCTAACCCTAACCCTACCCCTTCGCCTAACCCTACCCCTTACCCTACCCCTAACCCTACCCCTAACCCTACCCCTACCCATAACCTTACCCCTACCCCTAACTCTAACCCTAACCCTACCCCTAACCCTATCCCTAACCCTAACTCTAGCCTAACCCTACCCCTAACCCTACCCCTAGCTCTAATCTCTAACCCTAACCCTACCCCTACCTCTAATCCTACACCTAACCCTACCCCAAAACCTACCCCTAACCCTACCCCTACCCCTAACCCCACCCCAAACCCTAACCCTACACCTAACCTTAACCCAACCCTAGTCCTAACCCTACCTCTAACCCCACCCCTAACCCTACCCCTAACCCTAGCCTTACCCCTACCCCTAACTCTAACCCTAACCCTACCCCTAATCCTAACTCTACCCTAACCCTACCCCTAATCCTACCCCTAGCTCTAATCTCTAACCCTAACCCTACCCCTACCCCTAATCCTACACCTAACCCTACCCCAAACCCTAACCCTAACCTCACTCCTACCTCTAACCCTACCCCTAATCCTAACACTACCCCTAACTCTACCCCTAGCTCTAATCTCTAACCCTAACCCTACCCCCAATCCTACACCTAACCCTACCCCAAACCCTACCCCTAACCCTACCCCAAACCCTACCCCTAACCCTACCCCTACTCCTACCCATAACCCTACCCCTAACCCTAACCCTAACCCCACCCCTACCCCTAACCCTACCTCTAACCCTAATCCTAACCCTACCCCTACCCCTACCCCTACCCCTACCCTTACCCCTACCCCTAACCCCAAGCCTACCCCTAACCCTACCCCTACCCCTGACCCTACCCCTAACCCTACCCCTAACCCTACCGCTAGCCCTACCCCTAACCCTATCCCTAACCATACCCCTAACCCTAACCCCTACCCCTAACCCTAACCTAACCCTAACCCCTACCCCTAACCCCAACCCTAACCCTACTCCTAACCCTACCCGTAACCCGACCGCTAGCCCTACCCCTATCCCTAACCTATCCCTAACCCTACCACTAACCCTACCTCTAACCCTAACCCTACCCCTACCCCTACCCCTAACCCTAACCCCTAACCCTAACCAATACCCCTAACCCTAACCCTAATCTTAATCCCTACCCCTAACCCTACCCCTAACCCCTACCCCTAATCCTACCCCTACCCCTAACCCTACCCCTAACCCTACCCCTACCCCCTAATCTTACCCCTACCCCTAACCTTACCCCTAACCCTAATCCTAACCCTACCCCTAACCCTACCCCTATCCCTAACCCTACACCTAACCCTACCGCTAACCCTACCCCTAACCCTACCCCTACCCCTAACCCTACCCTCACCCCTAACCCTACCCCTTACCCTAACCCTACCGCTAGCCCTACCCCTACCCCTAACCCTACCGTTAGCCCTACCCTTAACCCTACCCTAACTACCCTTACCCCTAACCCTACCCCTTACCCAACCCCTAACCCTACCCCTACCGCTAACCCTACCCCTAACCTACCCCTAACCCCAACCCTACCCCTAACCCTATCCCTAACCCTACCCCTAACCCTACCCCTACCCTTAACCTTTCCCCTACCCCTACCCCTAACCCTACACCTCACCCTACTGCCACCCCTACCCCTAACTCTAACTCTAACCCTACCCCTAACCCCACCCCTAACCCTAACCCTACCGCTAGCCCTACCCTTAACCCCTACCCCTAACCCTACCCCTACACCTAACCCCCAACCCTGCTCTTAACCCTATACCTACCGCTAGCCCTACCCCTACCCCTAACCCTACCCCTAACCCTACCCCTAACCCTACCCCTAACCCTACCCCTAACCCTACCACTAACCCTACCTCTAACCCCTAACCCCACCCCTAACACTAACCCTACACCTACCCCTACCCCTAACCCCTTCCCCTAACCCTAACCAATACCCCTAACCCTAACCCTAACCTTAACCTCTAACCCTACCACTAACCCCTACCCCTAATCCTAACCCTACCCCTACCCTAACCCTACCCTAACCCTACCCCTAACCCTACCCCTACCCCTAATCTTACCCCTACCTCTAACCCTACCCCTAACCCTACCCCTACCCCTACTCTTACCCCTACCTCTAACCCTACCCCTAACCCTAATCCTAACCCTACCCCTAACCCTAACTCTACCCCTAACCCTACCCCTAACTCTACTGCTAGCCCTACCCCTAACCTACCCCTAACCCTACCCCTAACCCTACCACTAACCCTACCTCTAACCCTAACCTTACCCCTAACGCTAACCCTACCCCTAACACTAACCCTACCCCTACCCCTAACCCCTAACCCTAACCAATACCCTTAACCCTAACCCTAACCTTAACCACTACCCCTAACCCTACCCCTAACCCCTAGCCCTACCCCTAATCCTAACCTCCCCCTAACCCTACCCCTAGCCTAACCCTAACCCTACCCCTACCCCTACCCCTAACCCTACCCCTAACCCTACCCCTTACCCTACCCCTAACCCTACCCCTAATCTTACCGCTACCCCTAACTCTAACCCTACCCCTAACCCTAATCCTAACCCTACCCCTAACCCTAACTCTACCCCTAACCCTACCCCTAACCCTACCGCTAGCCCTACCCCTAACCCTACCCCTAACTCTAACCCTACCCCTAACCCTACCCCTAACCCTACCCTACCCCTAGTCCTAACCCTAACCCTACCCCTAACCCTACCCCTACACCTAACCCCCAACCCTCCTCCTAACCCTACCCCTAACCCTACCGCTAGCCCTACCCCTATCCCTACCCCTAACCCTACCACTAACCCTACCTCTAACCCTACCCCTAACGCTAACCCTACACCTACCCCTACCCCCTAACCCCTTCCCCTAACCCTAACCAATACCCCTAACCCTAATCCTAACCTTAACCCCTACCCCTAACCCTACCCCTAACCCCTACCCCTACCCCTAATCCTACCCCTACCCCTAACCCTAACCCTACCCCTTACCCTACCCCTACCCCTAATCTTACCCCTACCTCTAACCCTACCCCTACCCCTAACCCTAACCCTACCGCTAACCCTACCCTTACCCCAACCCTACCCTTAACCCTATCCCTAACCCTACCCATAACCCTACCCCTACCCCTTCCCCTACCCCTACCCCTAACCCTACACCTAACCCTACTGCCACCCCTACCCCTAACTCTAACTCTACCCCTAACTCTACCCCTACCCCTAACCCTACCCCTAACCCTAACTCTACCGCTAGCCCTAACCCTAACCCTACCCCTACCCCTAACCCCTACCCCTAACCCTAACCCTACCCCTAACCATACCCCTAACTCTAACCCCTACCCCTAACCCTAAGCCCTAAACCTTACCCCTACCCTTAACCCTAACCCTACCCCTAACCCGAACACTGACCCCTACCCCTAACACTAACCCGAACACTAACCCCTACCCCTAACCCTAACCCGAACACTAACCCCTACCCCTAACCCTAACCCTACCCCTTACCCTACCCCTAACCCTAGCTCTAACCCTAACCCTACCCCTACCCCTAACCCTACCCCAAACCCTAACCCTACACTTAACCCTAACCCCTACCCCTAGTCCAAACCCTACCCCTACCCCTAACCCCACCCCTAACCCTACCCCTAACCTACCCCTACCCCTACCCCCAACCCTACCCCTACCCCTAACCCTAACCCTACCCCTAACCCTACCCCTAACCCTAAACCTACCCCTACCCCTAACCCCTACCCCTAACCCTAACCCTACCCCTAACCCCTACCCCTAATCCTACCCTTAACCCTAACCCCTACCCCTAATCATTTCCCTACCCCTAACCCTTCCCCTAACCCTAACCCTACCCCTTCGCCTAACCCTACCCCTTACCCTACCCCTAACCCTACCCCTAACCCTACCCCTACCCATAACCTTACCCCTACCCCTAACTCTAACCCTAACCCTACCCCTAACCCTATCCCTAACCCTAACTCTAGCCTAACCCTACCCCTAACCCTACCCCTAGCTCTAATCTCTAACCCTAACCCTACCCCTACCTCTAATCCTACACCTAACCCTACCCCAAACCTACCCCTAACCCTACCCCTACCCCTAACCCCACCCCAAACCCTAACCCTACACCTAACCTTAACCCAACCCCTAGTCCTAACCCTACCTCTAACCCCACCCCTAACCCTACCCCTAACCCTAGCCTTACCCCTACCCCTAACTCTAACCCTAACCCTACCCCTAATCCTAACTCTACCCTAACCCTACCCCTAATCCTACCCCTAGCTCTAATCTCTAACCCTAACCCTACCCCTACCCCTAATCCTACACCTAACCCTACCCCAAACCCTAACCCTAACCTCACTCCTACCCCTAACCCTACCCCTAATCCTAACACTACCCCTAACTCTACCCCTAGCTCTAATCTCTAACCCTAACCCTACCCCCAATCCTACACCTAACCCTACCCCAAACCCTACCCCTAACCCTACCCCAAACCCTACCCCTAACCCTACCCCTACTCCTACCCATAACCCTACCCCTAACCCTAACCCCACCCCTACCCCTAACCCTACCTCTAACCCTAATCCTAACCCTACCCCTAACCCTACCCCTACCCCTACCCTTACCCCTACCCCTAACCCCAAGCCTACCCCTAACCCTACCCCTACCCCTGACCCTACCCCTAACCCTACCCCTAACCCTACCGCTAGCCCTACCCCTAACCCTATCCCTAACCATACCCCTAACCCTAACCCCTACCCCTAACCCTAACCTAACCCTAACCCCTAACCCCAACCCTAACCCTACTCCTAACCCTACCCGTAACCCTACCGCTAGCCCTACCCCTATCCCTAACCTATCCCTAACCCTACCACTAACCCTACCTCTAACCCTAACCCTACCCCTACCCCTACCCCTAACCCTAACCCCTAACCCTAACCAATACCCCTAACCCTAACCCTAATCTTAATCCCTACCCCTAACCCTACCCCTAACCCCTACCCCTAATCCTACCCCTACCCTAACCCTACCCCTAACCCTACCCCTACCCCTAATCTTACCCCTACCCCTAACCTTACCCCTAACCCTAATCCTAACCCTACCCCTAACCCTACCCCTATCCCTAACCCTACACCTAACCCTACCGCTAACCCTACCCCTAACCCTACCCCTACCCCTAACCCTACCCTCACCCCTAACCCTACCCCTTACCCTAACCCTACCGCTAGCCCTACCCCTACCCCTAACCCTACCGTTAGCCCTACCCTTAACCCTACCCCTAACCCTACCCTTACCCCTAACCCTACCCCTTACCCAACCCCTAACCCTACCCCTACCGCTAACCCTACCCCTAACCCTACCCCTAACCCCAACCCTACCCCTAACCCTATCCCTAACCCTACCCCTAACCCTACCCCTACCCTTAACCTTTCCCCTACCCCTACCCCTAACCCTACACCTCACCCTACTGCCACCCCTACCCCTAACTCTAACTCTAACCCTACCCCTAACCCCACCCCTAACCCTAACCCTACCGCTAGCCCTACCCTTAACCCCTACCCCTAACCCTAACCCTACCCCTAACCATAGATTGCGAAAATAAACTGCGCTTAGGGCAAGTCTATAGGGTCAGATGCCACAGGTTGCTGCCTCCCTTACACAAAGTACCCAAAGGGGTGCTTTGAAGAACATATTGAAAAAAAATTAGTGCTTGGACATCTTATTTGTGTTTATATTTTTTTTGTTTTATTTTATTTATTTTTTCTGTTCACAATTCCTTTTTTTGTGGGCATATATGCTCTTAAATAAAGTGATCTTACTTTATTACGCCATGGGAAGCTCTTTTTTCTTAATACATGAGGGAATGCAACATCTCCACGGATCGGGACGCACAGGAGACATCTACCACAGAATATAGCACGCACAGTGGTCTATTTCAATTCCAGCATAAGCGCACTACCCCTGTATGGGGCTTGGGGAGCTGATTACATCAAAGGCACCTATCGCAGGAAGCAGCAAGCAGAGCAACCCAGTCTAATATACTACAGGCGTAATACCCCTGTTGGGGTTCCGGGAGCTGGTGAGTAGGCAACCATAAGGGGGAGCACTAGGGTCACCAGACAACTGTTGCAGCACCAAAGTCACCATTGGGAATTTCATAAAGTCAACATAGTACCAACTTATGGGACTGTCATATTTTATTTGAGATTTAATTACTGGAATCTTCTTGATAGCATTTTCTGTCTTGCATGCATGCGATTTTAATACATGATTTATCACACATATGGTTTTTGATCAAGGCGATTTGACCTATATACACAGCATATGTACTGTTTTATGGATAACACATTCTCCATGATGCATCTAACTGCTGAGCGGGCACTAATTATGTATAAAATAATTTTATAGTATATGGAATATACCTTACCCCTACCCCTAACTCTAACCCTAACCCTACCCCTAACCCTATCCCTAACCCTAACTCTAGCCTAACCCTACCCCTAACCCTACCCCTAGCTCTAATCTCTAACCCTAACCCTACCCCTACCTCTAATCCTACACCTAACCCTACCCCAAAACTTACCCCTAACCCTACCCCTACCCCTAACCCCACCCCAAACCCTAACCCTACACCTAACCTTAACCCAACCCCTAGTCCTAACCCTACCTCTAACCCCACCCCTAACCCTACCCCTAACCCTAGCCTTACCCCTACCCCAAACTCTAACCCTAACCCTACCCCTAATCCTAACTCTACCCTAACCCTACCCCTAATCCTACCCCTAGCTCTAATCTCTAACCCTAACCCTACCCCTACCCCTAATCCTACACCTAACCCTACCCCAAACCCTAACCCTAACCTCACTCCTACCCCTAACCCTACCCCTAATCCTAACACTGCCCCTAACTCTACCCCTTGCTCTAATCTCTAACCCTAACCCTACCCCCAATCCTACACCTAACCCTACCCCAAACCCTACCCCTTACCCTACCCCAAACCCTACCCCTAACCCTACCCCTACTCCTACCCATAACCCTACCCCTAACCCTAACCCCACCCCTACCCCTAACCCTACCTCTAACCCTAATCCTAACCCTACCCCTAACCCTACCCCTACCCCTACCCTTACCCCTACCCCTAACCCCAAGCCTACCCCTAACCCCACCCCTACCCCTGACCCTACCCCTAACCCTACCCCTAACCCTACCGCTAGCCCTACCCCTAACCCTATCCCTAACCATACCCTAACCCTAACCCCTACCCCTAACCCTAACCTAACCCTAACCCCTACCCCTAACCCCAACCCTAACCCTACTCCTAACCCTACCCGTAACCCTACCGCTAGCCCTACCCCTATCCCTAACCTATCCCTAACCCTACCCCTAACCCTACCACTAACCCTACCTCTAACCCTAACCCTACCCCTACCCCTACCCCTACCCCTAACCCTAACCCCTAACCCTAACCAATACCCCTAACCCTAACCCTAATCTTAATCCCTACCCCTAACCCTACCCCTAACCCCTACCCCTAATCCTACCCCTACCCCTAACCCTACCCCTAACCCTACCCCTAATCTTACCCCTACCCCTAACCTTACCCCTAACCCTAATCCTAACCCTACCCCTAACCCTACCCCTATCCCTAACCCTACACCTAACCCTACCGCTAACCCTACCCCTAACCCTACCCCTAACCCTAACCCTACCCTCACCCCTAACCCTACCCCTTACCCTAACCCTACCGCTAGCCCTACCCCTACCCCTAACCCTACCGTTAGCCCTACCCTTAACCCTACCCCTAACCCTACCCTTACCCCTAACCCTACCCCTTACCCAACCCCTAACCCTACCCCTACCGCTAACCCTACCCCTAACCCTACCCCTGACCCCAACCCTACCCCTAACCCTATCCCTAACCCTACCCCTAACCCTACCCCTACCCTTAACCTTTCCCCTACCCCTACCCCTAACCCTACACCTCACCCTACTGCCACCCCTACCCCTAACTCTAACTCTAACCCTACCCCTAACCCCACCCCTAACCCTAACCCTACCGCTAGCCCTACCCTTAACCCCTACCCCTAACCCTACCCCTAACCATAGATTGCGAAAATAAACTGCGCTTAGGGCAAGTCTATAGGGTCAGATGCCACAGGTTGCTGCCTCCCTTACACAAAGTACCCAAAGGGGTGCTTTGAAGAACATATTGAAAAAAAATTAGTGCTTGGACATCTTATTTGTGTTTATATTTTTTTTGTTTTATTTTATTTATTTTTTCTGTTCACAATTCCTTTTTTTGTGGGCATATATGCTCTTAAATAAAGTGATCTTACTTTATTACGCCATGGAAGCTCTTTTTTCTTAATACATGAGGGAATGCAACATCTCCACGGATCGGGACGCACAGGAGACATCTACCACAGAATATAGCACGCACAGTGGTCTATTTCAATTCCAGCATAAGCGCACTACCCCTGTATGGGGCTTGGGGAGCTGATTACATCAAAGGCACCTATCGCAGGAAGCAGCAAGCAGAGCAACCCAGTCTAATATACTACAGGCGTAATACCCCTGTTGGGGTTCCGGGAGCTGGTGAGTAGGCAACCATAAGGGGGAGCACTAGGGTCACCAGACAACTGTTGCAGCACCAAAGTCACCATTGGGAATTTCATAAAGTCAACATAGTACCAACTTATGGGACTGTCATATTTTATTTGAGATTTAATTACTGGAATTTTCTTGATAGCATTTTCTGTCTTGCATGCATGCGATTTTAATACATGATTTATCACACATATGGTTTTTGATCAAGGCGATTTGACCTATATACACAGCATATGTACTGTTTTATGGATAACACATTCTCCATGATGCATCTAACTGCTGATGCGGGCACTAATTATGTATAAAAATAATTTTATAGTATATGGAATATGGTCTCAATAAATGCACTTTATGTAATATAGCCTCTGGCTCTACCACCAGACGCTGTAACACAACTTTTTGCTGTGCGACACTTGATTGGTTACACTATATTTCTCCCAAAGCATACATCACTGTAAACACATCTATGTATTTGAAGTACTACTCATAATATAAGAGGGACGTACCCTTTGATGTCTAATACCTTACAGATATATAACCAATAGTAGGGGTTTATCACTTTAAGGCTATCCCAGTTAAGTTTTTAGGTAGTGCCATTACTACCCCTAACCATACCCCTAACCCTAACCCTAACCCCTACCCCTAACCCTAACCCCTACCCTTAACAATAATCCAACCCCTAACCCGAACACTAACCCCTAACCCTAACCCGAACACTAACCCCTACCCCTAACCCTAACCCTACCCCTAACCCTACCCCTAGCCCTTACCCTACCCTTACCCCTAACCCTACCCCTAACCCTAGCTCTAACCCTACCCCTAACCCTACCCCTAACCCTACCCCAAACCCTAACCCTAACCCTAACCCTACCCTGACCCTACTCCTAACCCTACCCCCAACCCTGACCCTACTCCTAACCCTACCCTTAACCCTACCGCTAGCCCTACCCCTATCCCTAACCCTACCCCTAACCCTACCCCTAACCCTACCACTAACCCTACCCCTAACCCTAACCCTACCCCTACCCTTAACACTACCCCTACCCCTAACCCTACCACTAACCCCTACCCCTATCCCTAATCCCTACCCCTAACCCTAACCCCTACCCCTAATCCTACCCTTAACCCTAACCCCTTCCCCTAATCCTTTCCCTACCCCTAACCGTAACCCTAACCCTACCACTTACCCTACCCCTAACCCTGACACTAACCCTACCCCTACAACTAATCTTACCCCTACCCCTAACTCTAACCCTAACCCTAACCCTAATCCTATACCTAACCCTACCCCAAACCCTACCCCTACCCCTACCCCTAACCCTACCCCTAACCTCACTCCTACCCCTAACCCTAACCCTACCCCTAACTCTACCCCTAACCCTACCCCTAACCCTACCCTTACCCCTAGCTCTAATCTCTAACCCTAACCTCACCCCTACCCCTAACCCTACCCCTAATCCTAACCCTACCCCTAACCCTAACTCTACCCCTAACCCTACCCCTACCCATATCTCTAATCTCTAACCCTAACCCTACCCCTAATCCTACCCCTAACCCTACCCCAAACCCTACCCCTAACCCTACCCCTAATCCTAACCCTAACCCTACCCCTGACCCTACCCCTAGCTTTAATCTCTAACGCTAACCCTACCTCTAACCCTACTCATAACCCTACCCCTAACCCTACCGCTAACCCTACCCCTAACCCTACCCCTAACCCTACCCCTAACCCTAATGCTACCAATAACTCTACCCCTAACCCCACCCCTACCCCTAACCCTACCCCTAACCCTACCCCTAACCCTAACTCTACCCCTAACCCTACCCCTAATCCTACCCCTAGCTCTAATCTCTAACCCTAACCCTAACCCTACCCCTAATCCTACCCCTAAGCCTACCCCTAAGCCTACCCCAAACCCTACCCCTACCCCTAACCCTACCCCTACCCCTAACCCTAATCCTAACCCTATACCTAACCCTAACCCTGCCCCTAACTCTACCCCTAACACTTTCCCTAATCCTACCCCTACCGCTAACCCTACCCCTAACCCTACCCCTAACCACACCCCTACCCTACCCCTAACCCTAATCCTAACCCTACCCCTAACTCTACCCCTAATCCTACCCCTAACCCTACCCCCACCCCTAGCTCTAATCGCAAACCCCAACCCTACCACTAATCCTACCCCTAACCCTACCCCTAACCCTACCACTACCTCTAACCCTAATCCTAACCCTACCCCTAACCCTACCCCTAACCCTACCCCTAGCCCTAACCCTACCCCTACCCCTAACCCTATCCCTAACCCTAGCTCTAACCCTAACCCTACCCCTAACCCCACCGCAAACCCTACCCCTAACCCTACCCCTACCCTTAGCCCTACCCCTACCCCATAACCCTACCCCTACTCATGACCCCAACCCTAACCCTAACTCTACCCCTAATCCTACCCCTAACCCTACCCCTAGCTCTAATCTCTAACCCTAACCCTACCCCTAATCCTACCCCTAAGCCTACCCCAAACCCTACCCCTAATCCTAACCCTAACCCTATCCTTAATCCTAACACTAACCCTACCCATAACCCTACCCCTATCCCTAACCCTACTCCTAGCCTTAACCCTACCCCTAACCCTAGCTCTAACCCTACCCCTAATCCTACCCCTAACCCTACCCCTAACCCTACCCCAAACCCTAACCCTACCCCTACCCTACCCCTAGTCCTAACCTTACCCCTAACCCTACCCCTAACCCTACCCCTACCCCTAGCCCCAACCCTAACCCTACTCATAACCCTACCCCTGTCCCTAACCCTACCCCTAACCCTACTGCTAACCCTACCCCTATCCCTAACCCTACCCCTACTCCTAACCCTACCCCTACTCCTAACCCTACCCCTACCACTAACCCTACCCCTAACCCTTCCCCTACCCCTAACCCTACCCCTACTCCTAACCCTACCCCTACCCCTACCACTAACCCTACCCCTACCCCTAACCCTTCCCCTACCCCTAACCCTACCCCTACCCCTACCCTTACCCCTACCCCTAACCCTTCCCCTACCACTAACCCTACCCCTAACCCTACCCCTAACCCTATACCTAACCCTACCCCTAACTCTACCCCTAATCCTACCCCTACCCCTAGCTCTAATCTCTAACCCTAACCCTACCCCTACCCCTAATCCTACCCCTAACCCTACCCCAAACCCTACCCTTACCCCTAACCCTACCTCTAACCCTAACCCTAACCCTACCCCTAACCCTAATCCTAACCCTACCCCTAGCCCTAACCCTATCCCTACCCCTAACCCTAACCCTACTCCTAACCCTACCCCAAACCCTAACCCTACCACTAACTCTAACCCTACCCCTACCCCTATCCCTAACCCTACCCCTAACCCTAACCCTACCCCTAACCCTACCCCTAACTCTACCCCTAACCCTTCCGCCTAACCCTACCACCTCTGCTAACCCTACCCCTACCCCTAACCCTACCCCTAGCCCTAACCCTACCCCTACTCCTAATCCTACCCCTACCCCTAACCCTAATCCTAACCTTACCCTTACCCCTAATCTCTAACCCTAACCCTACCCCTAATCCTATACCTAACAATACTCCAATCCCTACCCCTAACCCTAACCCTACCCCTATCCCTACCCCTAGCCCTTACCCTACCCTTACCCCTAACCCTACCCCTAACCCTAGCTCTAACCCTACCCCTAACCCTACCCCTAACCCTACCCCAAACCCTAACCCTAACCCTAACCTGACCCTACTCCTAACCCTACCCCCAACCCTGACCCTACTCCTAACCCTACCCTTAACCCTACCGCTAGCCCTACCCCTATCCCTAACCCTACCCCTAACCCTACCCCTAACCCTACCACTAACCCTACCCCTAACCCTAACCCTACCCCTACCCTTAACACTACCCCTACCCCTAACCCTACCACTAACCCCTACCCCTATCCCTAATCCCTACCCCTAACCCTAACCCCTACCCCTAATCCTACCCTTAACCCTAACCCCTTCCCCTAATCCTTTCCCTACCCCTAACCGTAACCCTAACCCTACCACTTACCCTACCCCTAACCCTGACACTAACCCTACCCCTACAACTAATCTTACCCCTACCCCTAACTCTAACCCTAACCCTAACCCTAATCCTATACCTAACCCTACCCCAAACCCTACCCCTACCCCTAACCCTACCCCTAACCTCACTCCTACCCCTAACCCTAACCCTACCCCTAACTCTACCCCTAACCCTACCCCTAACCCTACCCTTACCCCTAGCTCTAATCTCTAACCCTAACCTCACCCCTACCCCTAACCCTACCCCTAATCCTAACCCTACCCCTAACCCTAACTCTACCCCTAACCCTACCCCTACCCATATCTCTAATCTCTAACCCTAACCCTACCCCTAATTCTACCCCTAACCCTACCCCAAACCCTACCCCTAACCCTACCCCTAATCCTAACCCTAACCCTACCCCTGACCCTACCCCTAGCTTTAATCTCTAACGCTAACCCTACCTCTAACCCTACTCATAACCCTACCCCTAACCCTACCGCTAACCCTACCCCTAACCCTACCCCTAACCCTACCCCTAACCCTAATGCTACCAATAACTCTACCCCTAACCCCACCCCTACCCCTAACCCTACCCCCAACCCTACCCCTACCCCTAACTCTACCCCTAACCCTACCCCTAATCCTACCCCTAGCTCTAATCTCTAACCCTAACCCTAACCCTACCCCTAATCCTACCCCTAAGCCTACCCCTAAGCCTACCCCAAACCCTACCCCTACCCCTAACCCTACCCCTACCCCTAACCCTAATCCTAACCCTATACCTAACCCTAACCCTACCCCTAGACCTAACCCTACCCCTAACCCTACCCCTAACCCTAGCTCTAACCCCAACCCCACCACTACCCTTAACCCTACCCCTAACCCTACCCTGAACCCTAACCCCACCCCTAACCCTAACCCTACCCTACCCCTAGTCCTAACCCTACCCCTAACCCTACCCCTACCCCAACCCTAACCCTACTACTAAACCTACCCCTAACCCTACCCCTAACCCTGCCGCTAACCCTACCCCTACTCCTAACCCTACCCCTAACCCTACCCCTACTCCTAACCCTAACCCTACCCCTACCACTAACCCTACCCCTACCACTAACCATACCCCTAACCCTACCCCTAACCCTAACCCTACCCCTAACTCTACCCCTAACACTTTCCCTAATCCTACCCCTACCGCTAACCCTACCCCTAACCCTACCCCTAACCACACCCCTACCCTACCCCTAACCCTAATCCTAACCCTACCCCTAACTCTACCCCTAATCCTACCCCTAACCCTACCCCCACCCCTAGCTCTAATCGCAAACCCCAACCCTACCACTAATCCTACCCCTAACCCTACCCCTAACCCTACCACTACCTCTAACCCTAATCCTAACCCTACCCCTAACCCTACCCCTAACCCTTATCCTAACCCTACCCCTAGCCCTAACCCTACCCCTACCCCTAACCCTATCCCTAACCCTAGCTCTAACCCTAACCCTACCCCTAACCCCACCGCAAACCCTACCCCTAACCCTACCCCTACCCTTAGCCCTACCCCTACCCCATAACCCTACCCCTACTCATGACCCCAACCCTAACCCTAACCCTACCCCTAACCCTACCCCTAACCACACCCCTACCCTACCCCTAACCCTAATCCTAACCCTACCCCTAACTCTACCCCTAATCCTACCCCTAACCCTACCCCCACCCCTAGCTCTAATCGCAAACCCCAACCCTACCACTAATCCTACCCCTAACCCTACCCCTAACCCTACCACTACCTCTAACCCTAATCCTAACCCTACCCCTAACCCTACCCCTAACCCTTATCCTAACCCTACCCCTAGCCCTAACCCTACCCCTATCCCTAACCCTATCCCTAACCCTAGCTCTAACCCTAACCCTACCCCTAACCCCACCGCAAACCCTATCCCTAACCCTACCCCTACCCTTAGCCCTACCCCTACCCCATAACCCTACCCCTACTCATGACCCCAACCCTAACCCTAACTCTACCCCTAATCCTACCCTTAACCCTACCCCTAGCTCTAATCTCTAACCCTAACCCTACCCCTAATCCTACCCCTAAGCCTACCCCAAACCCTACCCCTAATCCTAACCCTAACCCTATCCTTAATCCTAACACTAACCCTACCCATAACCCTACCCCTATCCCTAACCCTACTCCTAGCCTTAACCCTACCCCTAACCCTAGCTCTAACCCTACCCCTAATCCTACCCCTAACCCTACCCCTAACCCTACCCCAAACCCTAACCCTACCCCTACCCTACCCCTAGTCCTAACCTTACCCCTAACCCTACCCCTAACCCTACCCCTACCCCTAGCCCCAACCCTAACCCTACTCCTAACCCTACCCCTGTCCCTAACCCTACCCCTAACCCTACTGCTAACCCTACCCCTATCCCTAACCCTACCCCTACTCCTAACCCTACCCCTACCACTAACCCTACCCCTAACCCTTCCCCTACCCCTAACCCTACCCCTACTCCTAACCCTACCCCTACCCCTACCACTAACCCTACCCCTACCCCTAACCCTAACCCTTCCCCTACCCCTAACCCTACCCCTACCCCTACCCTTACCCCTACCCCTAACCCTTCCCCTACCACTAACCCTACCCCTAACCCTATACCTAACCCTACCCCTAACTCTACCCCTAATCCTACCCCTACCCCTAGCTCTAATCTCTAACCCTAACCCTACCCCTACCCCTAATCCTACCCCTAACCCTACCCCAAACCCTACCCTTACCCCTAACCCTACCTCTAACCCTAACCCTAACCCTACCCCTAACCCTAATCCTAACCCTACCCCTAGCCCTAACCCTATCCCTACCCCTAACCCTAACCCTACTCCTAACCCTACCCCAAACCCTAACCCTACCACTAACTCTAACCCTACCCCTATCCCTAACCCTACCCCTAACCCTAACCCTACCCCTAACCCTACCCCTAACCCTACCCCTAACTCTACCCCTAACCCTTCCGCCTAACCCTACCACCTCTGCTAACCCTACCCCTACCCCTAACCCTACCCCTAGCCCTAACCCTACCCCTACTCCTAATCCTACCCCTACCCCTAACCCTAATCCTAACCTTACCCTTACCCCTAATCTCTAACCCTAACTCTACCCCTAATCCTATACCTAACAATACTCCAATCCCTACCCCTAACCCTAACCCTACCCCTAACCCTACCCCTAGCCCTTACCCTACCCTTACCCCTAACCCTACCCCTAACCCTAGCTCTAACCCTACCCCTAACCCTACCCCTAACCCTACCCCAAACCCTAACCCTAACCCTAACCCTACCCTGACCCTACTCCTAACCCTACCCCCAACCCTGACCCTACTCCTAACCCTACCCTTAACCCTACCGCTAGCCCTACCCCTATCCCTAACCCTACCCCTAACCCTACCCCTACCCCTAACCCTACCACTAACCCTACCCCTAACCCTAACCCTACCCCTACCCTTAACACTACCCCTACCCCTAACCCTACCACTAACCCCTACCCCTATCCCTAATCCCTACCCCTAACCCTAACCCCTACCCCTAATCCTACCCTTAACCCTAACCCCTTCCCCTAATCCTTTCCCTACCCCTAACCGTAACCCTAACCCTACCACTTACCCTACCCCTAACCCTGACACTAACCCTACCCCTACAACTAATCTTACCCCTACCCCTAACTCTAACCCTAACCCTAACCCTAATCCTATACCTAACCCTACCCCAAACCCTACCCCTAACCCTACCCCTAACCTCACTCCTACCCCTAACCCTACCCCTAACTCTACCCCTAACCCTACCCCTAACCCTACCCTTACCCCTAGCTCTAATCTCTAACCCTAACCTCACCCCTACCCCTAACCCTACCCCTAATCCTAACCCTACCCCTAACCCTAACTCTACCCCTAACCCTACCCCTACCCATATCTCTAATCTCTAACCCTAACCCTACCCCTAATCCTACCCCTAACCCTACCCCAAACCCTACCCCTAACCCTACCCCTAATCCTAACCCTAACCCTACCCCTGACCCTACCCCTAGCTTTAATCTCTAACGCTAACCCTACCTCTAACCCTACTCATAACCCTACCCCTAACCCTACCGCTAACCCTACCCCTAACCCTACCCCTAACCCTACCCCTAACCCTAATGCTACCAATAACTCTACCCCTAACCCCACCCCTACCCCTAACCCTACCCCTAACCCTACCCCTAACCCTAACTCTACCCCTAACCCTACCCCTAATCCTACCCCTAGCTCTAATCTCTAACCCTAACCCTAACCCTACCCCTAATCCTACCCCTAAGCCTACCCCTAAGCCTACCCCAAACCCTACCCCTACCCCTAACCCTACCCCTACCCCTAACCCTAATCCTAACCCTATACCTAACCCTAACCCTACCCCTAGACCTAACCCTACCCCTAACCCTACCCCTAACCCTAGCTCTAACCCCAACCCCACCACTACCCTTAACCCTACCCCTAACCCTACCCTGAACCCTAACCCCACCCCTAACCCTAACCCTACCCTACCCCTAGTCCTAACCCTACCCCTAACCCTACCCCTACCCCAACCCTAACCCTACTACTAAACCTACCCCTAACCCTACCCCTAACCCTGCCGCTAACCCTACCCCTACTCCTAACCCTACCCCTAACCCTACCCCTAACTCTACCCCTAACCCTTCCGCCTAACCCTACCACCTCTGCTAACCCTACCCCTACCCCTAACCCTACCCCTAGCCCTAACCCTACCCCTACTCCTAATCCTACCCCTACCCCTAACCCTAATCCTAACCTTACCCTTACCCCTAATCTCTAACCCTAACCCTACCCCTAATCCTATACCTAACAATACTCCAATCCCTACCCCTAACCCTAACCCTACCCCTAACCCTACCCCTAGCCCTACCCTACCCTTACCCCTAACCCTACCCCTAACCCTAGCTCTAACCCTACCCCTAACCCTACCCCTAACCCTACCCCAAACCCTAACCCTAACCCTAACCCTACCCTGACCCTACTCCTAACCCTACCCCCAACCCTGACCCTACTCCTATCCCTACCCTTAACCCTACCGCTAGCCCTACCCCTATCCCTAACCCTACCCCTAACCCTACCCCTACCCCTAACCCTACCACTAACCCTACCCCTAACCCTAACCCTACCCCTACCCTTAACACTACCCCTACCCCTAACCCTACCACTAACCCCTACCCCTATCCCTAATCCCTACCCCTAACCCTAACCCCTACCCCTAATCCTACCCTTAACCCTAACCCCTTCCCCTAATCCTTTCCCTACCCCTAACCGTAACCCTAACCCTACCACTTACCCTACCCCTAACCCTGACACTAACCCTACCCCTACAACTAATCTTACCCCTACCCCTAACTCTAACCCTAACCCTAACCCTAATCCTATACCTAACCCTACCCCAAACCCTACCCCTAACCCTACCCCTAACCTCACTCCTACCCCTAACCCTACCCCTAACTCTACCCCTAACCCTACCCCTAACCCTACCCTTACCCCTAGCTCTAATCTCTAACCCTAACCTCACCCCTACCCCTAACCCTACCCCTAATCCTAACCCTACCCCTAACCCTAACTCTACCCCTAACCCTACCCCTACCCATATCTCTAATCTCTAACCCTAACCCTACCCCTAATCCTACCCCTAACCCTACCCCAAACCCTACCCCTAACCCTACCCCTAATCCTAACCCTAACCCTACCCCTGACCCTACCCCTAGCTTTAATCTCTAACGCTAACCCTACCTCTAACCCTACTCATAACCCTACCCCTAACCCTACCGCTAACCCTACCCCTAACCCTACCCCTAACCCTACCCCTAACCCTAATGCTACCAATAACTCTACCCCTAACCCCACCCCTACCCCTAACCCTACCCCTAACCCTACCCCTAACCCTAACTCTACCCCTAACCCTACCCCTAATCCTACCCCTAGCTCTAATCTCTAACCCTAACCCTAACCCTACCCCTAATCCTACCCCTAAGCCTACCCCTAAGCCTACCCCAAACCCTACCCCTACCCCTAACCCTACCCCTACCCCTAACCCTAATCCTAACCCTATACCTAACCCTAACCCTACCCCTAGACCTAACCCTACCCCTAACCCTACCCCTAACCCTAGCTCTAACCCCAACCCCACCACTACCCTTAACCCTACCCCTAACCCTACCCTGAACCCTAACCCCACCCCTAACCCTAACCCTACCCTACCCCTAGTCCTAACCCTACCCCTAACCCTACCCCAACCCTAACCCTACTACTAAACCTACCCCTAACCCTACCCCTAACCCTGCCGCTAACCCTACCCCTACTCCTAACCCTACCCCTAACCCTACCCCTACTCCTAACCCTAACCCTACCCCTACCACTAACCCTACCCCTACCACTAACCATACCCCTAACCCTACCCCTAACCCTAACCCTACCCCTAACTCTACCCCTAACACTTTCCCTAATCCTACCCCTACCGCTAACCCTACCCCTAACCCTACCCCTAACCACACCCCTACCCTACCCCTAACCCTAATCCTAACCCTACCCCTAACTCTACCCCTAATCCTACCCCTAACCCTACCCCCACCCCTAGCTCTAATCGCAAACCCCAACCCTACCACTAATCCTACCCCTAACCCTACCCCTAACCCTACCACTACCTCTAACCCTAATCCTAACCCTACCCCTAACCCTACCCCTAACCCTTATCCTAACCCTACCCCTAGCCCTAACCCTACCCCTAACCCTATCCCTAACCCTAGCTCTAACCCTAACCCTACCCCTAACCCCACCGCAAACCCTACCCCTAACCCTACCCCTACCCTTAGCCCTACCCCTACCCCATAACCCTACCCCTACTCATGACCCCAACCCTAACCCTAACTCTACCCCTAATCCTACCCCTAACCCTACCCCTAGCTCTAATCTCTAACCCTAACCCTACCCCTAATCCTACCCCTAAGCCTACCCCAAACCCTACCCCTAATCCTAACCCTAACCCTATCCTTAATCCTAACACTAACCCTACCCATAACCCTACCCCTATCCCTAACCCTACTCCTAGTCCTAACCTTACCCCTAACCCTACCCCTAACCCTACCCCTACCCCTAGCCCCAACCCTAACCCTACTCCTAACCCTACCCCTGTCCCTAACCCTACCCCTAACCCTACTGCTAACCCTACCCCTATCCCTAACCCTACCCCTACTCCTAACCCTACCCCTACCACTAACCCTACCCCTAACCCTTCCCCTACCCCTAACCCTACCCCTACTCCTAACCCTACCCCTACCCCTACCACTAACCCTACCCCTACCCCTAACCCTAACCCTTCCCCTACCCCTAACCCTACCCCTACCCCTACCCTTACCCCTACCCCTAACCCTTCCCCTACCACTAACCCTACCCCTAACCCTACCCCTAACCCTATACCTAACCCTACCCCTAACTCTACCCCTAATCCTACCCCTACCCCTAGCTCTAATCTCTAACCCTAACCCTACCCCTACCCCTAATCCTACCCCTAACCCTACCCCAAACCCTACCCTTACCCCTAACCCTACCTCTAACCCTACCCCTAACCCTAATCCTAACCCTACCCCTAGCCCTAACCCTATCCCTACCCCTAACCCTAACCCTACTCCTAACCCTACCCCAAACCCTAACCCTACCACTAACTCTAACCCTACCCCTACCCCTATCCCTAACCCTACCCCTAACCCTAACCCTAACCCTACCCCTAACCCTACCCCTAACCCTACCCCTAACTCTACCCCTAACCCTTCCGCCTAACCCTACCACCTCTGCTAACCCTACCCCTACCCCTAACCCTACCCCTAGCCCTAACCCTACCCCTACTCCTAATCCTACCCCTACCCCTAACCCTAATCCTAACCTTACCCTTACCCCTAATCTCTAACCCTAACCCTACCCCTAATCCTATACCTAACAATACTCCAATCCCTACCCCTAACCCTACCCCAAACCCTAACCCTACCCCTAACCCTACCTCTAACCCTTCCCCTAACCTTACCCCTAACCCTACCCCTAACCGTAACCCTACCCCTAGCTCTAACCCTAACCCTACCCCTACCCCTAACCGTAACCCTACCACCTCCGCTAACCCTACCCCTACCCCTAACCCTACCCTTAACCCTACCTCTAGCTCTAACCTTAACCCTAACCCTAACCCTACCCCAAGCCCTAACCCTACCCCTAATCCTACCCCTACTCCTAACCCTACCCCTAACCCTAACCTTACCCCTACCCCTAATCTCTAACCCTAACCCTACCCCTAATCCTACCCCTAACCCTAACCCTACCCAAATCCCTACCCCTACCCCTACCCCTACCCCTACCCCAAACCCTAACCCTACCCCTAACCCTAACCTACTCCCAGCCCTAACCCTACCCCTACCCTACCCCTAACCCTTCCCCTAACCCTACCACTAACCCTACCCCTAACCTTACCCCTAACCCTACCCCTAACCGTAACCCTACCCTTAGCTCTAACCCTAACCCTACCCCTAACCCTACCCCTACCCCTAACCGTAACCCTACCCCTAGCTCTAACCCTAACCCTACCCCTTCCGCCTACCCCTACCACCTCCGCTAACCCTACTCCTAACCGTAACCCTAGCCCTAGCTCTAACCCTACCCCTAACCCTACCCCTAGCTCTAACCCTAACCCTACCCCTAACCCTAACCCTACCCTTAACCCTAGCCCTATCTCTACCCCTACCCCTAATCCTACCCCTATTTCTAACCCTACCCCTTACCCTAATCCTAACCCTACCCCTACCCCTAATCTCTAACCCTAACCCTACCCCAATCCCTACCCCTAACCCTACCCCAATCCCTACCCCTAACCCTACCCCAAACCCTAACCCTACCCCTAACCCTACCTTACTCCCAGCCCTAACCCTACCCCTAACCCTACCCCTAACCCTTCCCCTAACCCTACCGCTAATTCTACCCCTACCCCTAACCCTACCCCTAACTGTAACCCTACCCCTAGCTCTAACCCTAATCCTAGCCCTAACCCTACCCCTAACCCTAATCCTAACCCTACCCTTAACCTTAACCCTACCCCTAGCTCTAACCCTACCCCTAACCCTACCCCTAACCCTACCCCTAGCTCTAATTTCTAACCCTAACCCTACCCCTAACCCTAATCCTAACCCTACCCCTAACCTTACCCCTACCCCAAACCCTACCTCTACCCCTGCTCCTAACTGTAACCCTACCCCTTGCCAACCACAATACATATATACAGTATATGTTACGGTTTGCAAGTGGTTTACCGGGGTTATGGCGGAAGCTATCAGCCAGAACTTCCGCTATTTTTTTTCCCCGCTGGTTTTCTTTCGCCGGTGTTTCTGAGGCTTTCTGTTTTCACCAGCGTGTCCGAGAAACAATTCGAGGGTGCAGCCGGCTGGTCATGACGTCACTTCCTGTCTAGGGTGGAAGTAAACTATTTTTATTTTTAAAGCAAAAGATCAAAAAAAAAAAATATTTTAATGTTTTGCTTGTAAAGGTAGAGGAGGTCTTATTGACGTCAGATCCCTCCATAAAGGGGATCTGTCACCCCTTATTTCTATTACAAGAGATTTTTACATTCTTTGTAAACACACAAATCCCTGTTCTGTGAGGAGAGACAGATTGTGAGTTCCTAATAGCTAGGAACAATGATCTGTCATCTCCTATAGTCAGTCCCCAACCCCCCACAGTTAGAACACACAATCAGGGAACATAGTTAACCCCTTGATCGCCCCCTAATGGTTAACCCCTTCACTGCCAGTGACATTTATACAGTAATCAGTGCATTTTTATAGCACTGATCGCTGTATAATTGTCAATCGTCCCAAAAATGTGTCAAAAGTGTCCGTCGCAGTCCCGATACAAATTGCACATCGTCGCCATTACTAGTAAAAAAAAATAATAATAAAAATGCCATCAATCTATTGCCTATTTTGTAGACGCTATAATTTTTGCGCAAACCCATCAATAATTGCTTATTGTGATTTTAATTACCAAAAATATGTAGAAGAATAAGTGTCGCCCTAAACTGAGAAAAAATTAGCTTTTTTTAAAAAAAATTGGGAATATTTATTATAGCAAAAAGTACAAAATATTGTGTTTTTTTTGCCCCATTCTTTATTTAATCCACAGAAAGGGGTTCATTTCAGAGGGCCATACCTGGTTGTCCTTTGTGTGGGACCTTTCCTTTCCCCCCTCCCCCTGCTGCCTTGGGACCTGCCACAATGTGGTGATGTTTTGATCCACCTCACCGGGTCGAGGGCCTTTTGGGCCAACAGCTGCAACACAATTTTAACATTTCTGGATATGAGATGAATCCCAAGAGCCATAAAGTCTGTACAGTTAGTCTTTAAAATTTCATATAAATTAAGATGTGATGATATATGTGTTTTTATCTTTAAGTTTTAGCTTCATTGTACATTCCTCAATATATATTACATAGTTACATAGTAGGTGAGGTTGAAAAAAGACACAAGACCATCAAGTCCAACCTATGTAATCTGTAATTCATATGGAATCTGTGTTTATTTATTTGCAGGCGTTTTTACGTTCTGCGACAAATCGCATACACCCCTGATGAAGAAATAGCAAGCCAGGCAAAATTTGAAACGCGTTGGGTATTTCTGTTGCATTTACTGCCAATCCAAAAGACCTCTGCGGTTTTCGTCTACACATATTGTACTGTATTGTATGATCATTCACTTCCAGAATACCATTAGGTTATTGTTCTGTATATTCTATATGTGCTCATCATTTTAAAATATTTTCTATTAAAATGTATATACCTTTTTATACTTTTTTCAAGTTTTTTCATATTTTATCTGCCCTATCTAAAGTCTCACCTAGAGGAAATCTTTTCTTTTCAATCTGTTTTCAAAATTGTCGCTCTTTTTTTGTTTATAGTGCAAAAAATAAAATCCGCAGAGGTGATCAAATACCACCAAAATAAAGCTCTATTTGTGGGGGAAAAAAGGGGGTCAATTTTGTTTGGGTACAAACATCTCACGACCGCGCAATTGTCAGTTAAAGCGACGCAGTGCTGAATCGCAAAAAAATGGCCTGGTTATTGAGCAGCCAAATCTTCCCGGGCTGAAGTGGTTAAAGGGACAGTGTAAAAAAAAAAAGAGAAAAAAATGAAAGTGCCCCCATACCTCCATGCTCATGTGCAGAAATGAACGCATGCGTAGGTCGCACCACATGTGAGGTATCGCTGCAAACGTTAGAGTGAGTCCAATTAGGGTCCTGGTCAGGGGTGGACTGATAACTCATGGGGCCCCCGGGCAATAGGAGATTATGGGGTCCCCAGGCAATCAGAGATTATGGGGCCACACAGTATACAATCACACAGTATACACAGACAGATGTAAAAAAAACACAGATTTATACATACTGTCCCTGGTTTTACTGAGGCTGGCAACCCTGATGGGGCCCCCTAGTGGCCCAGGGCCCTCGGGCAGTGCCCGAGTGGCTCAATGGTCAGTCCACCCCTGGTCCTGGTTTCTCGGTGGTGGGCTGAGGAGCTCAAAGGGATGTGGATCATAGTCAAGTTAGTGATGAAGTCCATGACCTCTACCCAGAGGACAGGACAATAGCTTGGAATTCAAACCAGCATCTCCGCTCCCACATTTCCAGCAGGTTGAGGAGGAATTTGGGTAAATTCTGGATAATTTTTTGGGCGACATATAAACCTGGTGGATCAGTTTAAATTGGATCAACTGATCCCTTGCAGAGATGAGTTGTAAGAACGGGTATTCCCGGGCGTCTTCCCAATCCTCCGAATCCAGACCTGGGATTCTGCCATTTACCAAACAAGGTCTTCAGACCAAAATGGGCTGAGGGTGAAAGAGCTTTCTAAATATTAGATGTGGGTTTAACTAGTTGCTTATCCCATAAATTGGATTTGAGGTTGGATGAATGAGAATTCCTGGGAGAGAAGGCAGCGTAGGCATGGTGGAGTTGAAGGTAAGAGTTGGCGGTTGGTAAACCCAAACTTCTCCTTAAGAGAATCGAAAGGAAGTAAAGGACCCGTTGATACAAATGTGTTCCATGTTCTTGACTCTCCAGACTGCCCAAAACCCTGGGTCAGGGACAGTAAGAAATTTCGGAGAGGTGTGTGTTGAGCCACGAAAGGGGTATCAGGGGACCGAGTATGAGGGTCCTCTCTATGTTTGCATACCAATAGGGACCGCTTTCATAGTGTGAGTGAGAGGAAAGGATGCTTTAAAGGGGTTGTAAACCCTCGTGCTTCCTATGCATTAAGGGGTTGTATAGATCCGATTTTTTATTTTTTTTAAAATAACAAACATGTCATACTTACCTCCACTGTGCACAGAGTGGCCCTGATCCTCCTCTTCTGGGGTCCCTCGGCGGTTGTCTCGGTTCCTCCCCGCTAAAGCTAACCCCCCTCTGGGAAGCTCTTTCCCGAGGGGGTTAGCTTGCGGGCGCGCTCCGGTGCCATACAGTTTGCGTCCATAGACGCCAAGTGTATGACTCGGTTCCCCCCCCCCCGGCGGCCATGTCATTGGATGTGATTGACAGCAGCGCAAGCCAATGGCTGCGCTGCTATCAATCTATCCAATCAACGGCCAGACTCAATGGAGAAGAGTACGCCGGAGGACGCGCACAGCAGGTGAACAGGCTCAGGTAAGTAAAGCGGAGGTCCACCCTAAAATAACAAAAAATAAAAATACATAAAAACGCTCCTTTAAATACATTAAAAAACATTTGAAAAAAAAAACAAACATTTTTTTACTTACCAGAAATGCCTGTTGCTAGGCAGATCGTGCTAATCTGCCACTTCCCATTCCGCGGTGATCTTCTGTCTTCTCCTCCTCGCGTGGATTTCTGGGAAATTTGGGCGCAATGTCTTCTGGGACCTGTGTGTGTGTGTTTCAGAAATTCATTCATTCAGAAATAGCCCAGGGGGACTCGCGCATGCGCAGTAGGAAACGGGCAGTGAAGCCGCAAGGCTCCACCGCCTGTTTCCCTAAGTGAGGATGGCAGCGCCGGCACACAATACGAGGGACAGATCGGCCTCGGGGGGGCGACATCACGGGCGCCCTGGACAGGTAGGTGTCCTTATTAAAAGTCAGCAGCTACAGAGTTTGTAGTTGACTTTAAAAAAAAAAAATGTTACAGCTGGAACACCCCTTTAATAATGCATAGGATACATTAAGGTGAAAAAACACGAACCTTTACAACCCCTTTACGGTGATCCCCCCCCCCTGTTTTACTTACCTGAGCCCTGGAAATTGACCTGGCGGGGACGTGCTGTCCCTCTGCCCGGGGTTCTTGGCTCTTGATAGATAGATAGCAACGCAGCCATTGGCTCCCACTGCTGTCAATCAAATCCAATGACGCGGGTGCCGGCGGCGGGGGCGGGGCCGAGTCATACGTTCAGCAGCAAAGGACGCTGATTGCTGCACTCGGGAGCGCGCCAGCAATGTGACCCCCTTTAGAGGAGCGCTTCTCACAGAGCCGCCAGGGGACCCCAGAAGAGGAGGATCGGGGCCAAACGAGCTGCACAGTGGAGGTAAGTACGACATGTTGGTTATTTTTTTTTTTTTTTACAATAACTTTAACACCTGTAAACAACGCGTTTCTCGGTGACTTATATGAACCAAGAATTGCCGCTTCGAGAACCGCAGCAGCATTAGACTCATCAGACGATACCCAGCTATGGGCATGAGTTACGAGCGGGCGCAATTTTAAAGCGTGACATGTTTGGTATCTATTTACTCGGCATAACATCATCTTTTACAAAAAAAAATTGGGGTATATATTGTGTTTTTTTTTTTCATTAAGAGTAATTTTTCCCAAAAAGTTGCATTTGAAAAACCGCTGCGCAAATACCGCGTGACATAAAAAAAAAATATAATGTTGGGGGGGGGGGGGTTATAAGTCATTTGCTAGCAAAGAATACTGGTTTAAACTTGTAAACGAAAAGACGCGGTCACCGAGGGGTTTGCCTAAGGTTTAGCTTTATGGATAATCGGGGGGGGGGGGGGGGGCGGCCACACCATCCTTCTGGTGCCAAAAAAAACCAAAAATGCATTAGAGTGCAAGCTCTTCTGGTCCAGGGACTGATGTGAGTTGCTCTCTGCACAGAAATGAATATATTAATGTTGCTGGAATTACGGCCGGCCCGGTCCAGGCGACATCCCGGTAAACGCTCGGTATTAATTTGCAGAAGATGAAGAGCGTTGTGCGGACGGTGCGGAGAAGTTTGGCGCGGGGCCCGCTGACTTACAATAATGAGATGGCGATTTAAGGGAGATTAACCTGCAAGTTAAAATCACCTTCTTTACTGCAATTATTTGTGTCTTATTCGGAGCTCACAGATTCAATTATCTCACCTCCCCGGCTTCCTTCCCCCGACCTCTACAGGGAAATCTACAGCGAGGCCGCACCCGGAGCGCAGAATGCGGGCCAAGCCCAGCCAATCCTCTGATACAGAATATTCCTCACCCCGATATCTCTGCCAACATGAAAAAAAAACCCACTAGATGGGCGTGTCACCATACTTCACTGGGACCACCAGGACTCTATTTCAAGCAGGAACGTGGGGGGACGCGGTTCCGGAACCCCCCCACTGAATATATATAATGACAAGGGGTGCTTGGGGTATGCTGGAGGGTCTATTGATGCTGGCTGATTGGGGATCTATTGTTGCTGGGGGATGCAATGGTTGCTATTGAGTGCTCTTGTGTTGCTTGGGGGCCAAATGCCACTGGGAGGGATCTACAATTGAGAGAGGGGTCTACTGTTGCTGGCTGCTCAGAGATCTATTGTTGCTGGTGGGGTCTTTCGTTGCTGGAGTTCACCTTTTCTTGCAGGGGTTCAATCTGTTGTTGCTGAAGAAATGTATTGTAGTTGTTCGAAGATCTACAGTGCCTTAAAAAAGTATTCATACCCCTCGAAATCTTCCACGTTTTGTCATGTTACAACCAAAAATGTAAATGTACTTTATTGGGATTTTATGTGATAGACCAACACAAAGTGTCACATAATTGTGAAGTGGAAGGAAAATGATAAATATACAAATAAATATGTGAAAAGTGTGGGGGGGGACATTTGTATTCAGCCCCCTTTACTCTGATACCCCTAACTAAAATCTAGTGGAACAAATTGCCTTCAGAAGTCACCTAATTAGTAAATAGAGTCCACCTGTGTGTAATTTAATCTCTGTATAAATACAACTGTTCTGTGAAGCCCTCAGAGGTTTGTTAGAGAACCTTAGAGAACAAACAGCATCATGAAGGCCACGGAACACACCAGACAGGTCAGGGATAAAGTTGTGGAGAAGTATAAAGCAGGGTTAGGTTATAAAAAAATCTCCCAAGCTTTGAACATCTCACGGAGCTCTGTTCAATCCATCATCGGAAAATGGAAAGAGTATGGCACAACTGCAAACCTACCAAGACATGGCCGTCCACCTAAACTGACCGGCCGGGCAAGGAGAGCATTCATCAGAGAAGAGCCAAGAGGTCCATGGTAACTCTGGAGGAGCTGCAGAGATCCACAGCTCAGGTGGGAGAATCTGTCCACAGGACAACTATTAGTCGTGTTCTCCACAAATCTGCCCTTTATGGAAGAGTGACAAGAAGAAAGACATTGGTGAAAGAAAGTCATCAGAAGTCCTGTTTGTAGTTTGTGAGAAGCCATGTGGAGGACACAGCAAACATGTGGAAGAAGGTGATCTGGTCACATGAGACCAAAATTCAACTTTATGGCCTAAAAGTAAAACGCTATGTGTGGGGGAAACTAACACTGCACATCACCCTGAACACACCATCCCCACCGTGAAACATGGTGGTGGCAGCATCATGTGGTGGGGATGGTTTTCTTCAGCAGGGACAGGGAAGCTGGTCAGAGTTGATGGGAAGATGGATGGAGACAAATACAGGACAATCTTAGAAGAAAACCTGTTAGAGTCTACAAAAGACTTGAGACCGGGGCGGAGGTTCACCTTCCAGCAGGACAACGACCCGAAACATCCAGCCAGAGCTACAATGGAATGGTTTAGATCAAAGCATATTCATGTGTTAGAATGGCCCAGTCACAGTCCAGACCTAAATCACATTGAGAATCTGTGGCAAGACTTGAAAATTGCTGTTCACAGACGCTCTCCATCCAATCTGACAGAGCTTGAGATATTTTACAAAGAAGAATGTCCAGAAATGTCCTCTCTAGATGTGCAAAGCTGGTAGAGACATCCCCAAAAAGACTTGTAGAGAAAGGGGGTTCTACAAAGTATTGACTCCGGGGGGCGCCATACAAATGCCCCCCCCCCCACACTTTTCACATATTTATTTGTATCATTTATCATTTTCCTTCCACTTCACAATTATGTGACACTTTGTGTTGGTCTATCACATAAAATCCCAATAAAATACATTTACGTTTTTGGTTGTAACAAAATGTGGGGAATTTCAAGGGGTATGAATACTTTTCCTAGGCACTGTATTGTTGCTGCTGGGGAGTCATTAGTTGCTGGAATGGATCTATTCTTGCTGGGGGTTATATTGTTGCAGGGGATCGATCTATTGTTGCTGAAGGAGTGTATTGTAGTTGTCGGGAGATCTATTGTTGTTGGGGGGTCTGTAGTTACTAAGGTGGATTTATTATTGCTGGTTGGAGCTATTTTTCTGCTTTTCTTGTTATCATTAACACATTCCATACAAATTACTTAGCACTACAAAATTATATAAAAATTAACTAGGGGACACCGCTCAGAGGTGGGTAGGGGGCGGAGACAAGGGGAGTACCTTGGTATGCTGACGCCTTAAGAGTTCCCTTCACTGGAACTAAGGGGCCAAACCCAACCCCTGAAGAACAACCCCCACACCGTAATCCCCCCTCTACCAAATGATTTGGACCAGTGCACAAAGCAAGGTCCATAAAGACATGGATGAGCGAGTTTGGGGTGAAGGAACTTGACTGGCCTGCACAGAGTCCTGACCTCAACCCGACAGAACACCTTTGGGATGAATTAGATCAGAGACTGTGAACCAGGCCTTCTCATCCAACATCAATGCCTGACCTGACAAATGCACTTCTGGAAAAATGGTCAAACATTCCCATAGACACCCTCCTAAACCTCGTGGACAGCCTTCCCAGAAGAGGTGAAGCTGTTATAGCTGCAAAGGGCGGAGCCAACTCAATATTGAACCCTCTGGACTAAGACTGGGAGGTCATTAAAGTTGATGTGCGTGAAGGCAGGCGTCCCAATACTTGTGACAACATAGTGTACTTGTACTTCTGTCCCAGAATGCTTCACCTCTCCGATATTCCTAGAAAATATCTCCCATGACCTCCCTTTGAACTCCTTCTGTCTAATCGGTTGTTTGGTTATTAATTTCTGCCGCTGTTGTGGCGACGCTCGCAGTTTCGCTCTCCAGAACGCAGCAGCGGCGCCCGGCCAGGCTTGTTCTCCTGATGTCAATATTAAACAAGCTTTGTTGACTGATGCTGGAAATTCGGCAGGCTGACGCTGTTGGCAGGAGAAGTTCTGCTCTGGCCAAGTGTCTACGGCCAAACCTGCGGCTGATTGTCAGGACGCGGCACTACCTGGGCGCTTCTTCAGCCGATTATAAATGTTTCCTGTCACTTCCTAACAGCTGGAGACTGAGGAACATCTTCTCCGTTCCCACCATCCGTTCCTTCATCTATCAGGATAGTCTCCGAGATGTGACACCGCCTGGAAGAACGACTTAGGAATGGAATTAAAGATCCGCCATGGGAACAGATAGAACTTCTGGAAGAAATGTTTTTAATTAAAATGTGAAATTGAAAATCAGATTCAATTTAGAAGTTTAGTCCGCTGAAAACTGATATTTTATTTGTAGGAGCTTAGTATACCGTGTGGCCCCTCATATGTCCTGGACAATCCAAGAATGAGGCTGGTTTCATCCCTATGCGGATTGGACACGGGTTTCGCATAGCAGGAAATTGTGACCGGCTCTCTATGGAGGCGGTTCACACATCTCCATAGCGGCTCCGGTGCAAACTGTACAGGGGGGTCCTGTGCGTCTTTTGGTCCGTTTCATTTCCGAATTCAGCCCAAAATTTGGGCTGAAATCGGACCTGAAACGGTGAATGGAGACTCACCGGACTCCTGCTGTGAGCCACATTCTGCTTAGATGTGAACCCAACCTCAGATCTCCCTCCATAATTCCCGACTCAGTTCTTGCCAATCCGTGAAGTCTGTGTTCCCGCTCCTCCTGTTACATTCTTCATAATATACAATTCATAAAAAGATAGCAGGGATGGTGGGAACCCCTCATAATGGGCACAGCGGGTGTACAGACCCGGGAACTCAGCACAGGCATGGTGGGAACCCCTCATAATGGGCACAGCGGGTGTACAGACCCGAGAACTCAGCACAGGGATGGTGGGAACCCCTCATAATGGGCACAGCGGGTGTACAGACCCGGGAACTCAGCACAGGGATGGTGAGAACCTCTCATAATGTTTGTGAAGTACAATGTTGGTAACATGTTGGCAGAGAGACCGCCTGGGTGGGTTGGTATTTTCCAGTCCTGGTTTAGGCCCTTTCTGCGAGACTGGGAAAATGGTGGGCCAGTGAAGAGCCTGAGGGTCAAGCATGAACAGCTCCCGGCTTATGTTGCCCCGTGTTTGAAAATGCTTCGGCAGTGGCAAGTAACAGCAGGAGAAGTCAGATCTCTTCCAAGGAAACTTCTTGAGAAGCGGATCATGAGCTCTGCTTTTTGCGAGCCACTGGCCTTGAGGGATTGCCCAAGCCTGGTTTTGGGGGTGGGTTTGCGATTGATTAATTTGGAGAGAATCCCAATGAAGTTTAGGGATCAGGCTTGGCTTGCCTTTCATGGAAAACTATATGTGAAGGGCAACTTGAAGTTTCTTTCCATGAGTGATCGGGGCTGCCCGAGAGTGGAGTGTGGAGGAGTGGTGGAGTCCATGGATCACTTTCTACTTCAATGCCCTTTTAATATAGAGGTGTACAAGAGGGTGGGGAGGGCTCTGAGTATACCCTTCCTCCCCCATATAAGTTATGTAGAGTGGGTGTATGGGGCATTCCAGACTCGTAGGGATTATGATTTGGAAACACTTTTTTTAGTTAGTCTGGTAGTCCGTTATTTCACGTGGAGTGCACGGTGTCAGGTATCCTTACGGGGTAAAATCCTCCCTGTCGAAGTGGTGGTGCAGGACATTCTGGGTGAGGTTGGGAAGATTCGGGGTCTTGAGAAAGGCAGGTGGCAGCAGGAGGCCTGGATAAGGGCATGGAGGAATATCAGGACTCTGTAGCTGCTGACTGTTGATCTCGGGGTGTGCGGCTTTTCTTTGTATTCTTGATTCACTCCCCTAGATTTTCAAGATGAAATCTATTTTTGATAAAAGGCTCCATGCATGGTGACGGTGATGTTCCTTAGTCTGGCTCTCCCGTAGGGATTGTGGTGTGCGCAATTTGGTTTGTACCATTTATAATGTTCTTGTTTTGTATCATCATATTCAATTATTTTGTAAATATGTTTTATTTATTTATTATGGTTTTATTGTATATAAGTTGTTGTTTGTAAGATTTTTCAATAAACAAAATTAACCCCTCATGATGGGCACAGCGGGTGTACAGACCCGGGAACTCAGCACAGGGATGGTGGGAACCCCTCATAATGGGCACAGCGGGTGTACAGACCCGGGAACTCAGCACAGGGATGGTGGGAACCCCTCATAATGGGCACAGCGGGTGTACAGACCCGGGAACTCAGCACAGGGATGGTGGGAACCCCTCATAACGGGCACAGCGGGTGTACAGACCCGGGAACTCAGCACAGGGATGGTGGGAACCCCTCATAATGGGCACAGCGGGTGTACAGACCCAGGAACTCAGCACAGGGATGGTGGAAACCCCTCATAATGGGCACAGCGGGTGTACAGACCCGGGAACTCAGCACAGGGATGGTGGGAACCCCTCATAACGGGCACAGCGGGTGTACAGACCCGGGAACTCAGCACAGGGATGGTGGGAACCCCTCATAACGGGCACAGCGGGTGTACAGACCCGGGAACTCAGCACAGGGATGGTGGGAACCCCTCATAATGGGCACAGCGGGTGTACAGACTCGGGAACTCAGCACAGGGATGGTGGGAACCCCTCATAATGGGCACAGCAGGTATACAGACCCGGGAACTCAGCACAGGGATGGTGGGAACCCCTCATAATGGGCACAGCGGCTGTACAGACCCGGGAACTCAGCACAGGGATGGTGAGAACCCCTCATAATGGGCACAGCGGCTGTACAGACCCGGGAACTCAGCACAGGGATGGTGGGAACCCCTCATAATGGGCACAGCGGGTGTACAGACCCGGGAACTCAGCACAGGGATGGTGAGAACCCCTCATAATGGGCACAGCGGATGTACAGACCCGGGAACTCAGCACAGGGATGGTGGGAACCCCTCATAATGGGCACAGCGGGTGTACAGACCCGGGAACTCAGCACAGGGATGGTGAGAACCCCTCATAATGGGCACAGCGGGTGTACAGACCCGGGAACTCAGCACAGGGATGGTGAGAACCCCTCATAATGGGCACAGCGGGTGTACAGACCCGGGAACTCAGCACAGGGATGGTGAGAACCCCTCATAATGGGCACAGCGGCTGTACAGACCCGGGAACTCAGCACAGGGATGGTGGGAACCCCTCATAATGGGCACAGCGGGTGTACAGACCCGGGAACTCAGCACAGGGATGGTGAGAACCCCTCATAATGGGCACAGCGGGTGTACAGACCCGGGAACTCAGCACAGGGATGGTGGGAACCCCTCATAATGGGCACAGCGGGTGTACAGACCCGGGAACTCAGCACAGGGATGGAGGGAACCCCTCATAATGGGCACAGTGGGTGTACAGACCCGGGAACTCAGCACAGGGATGGTGAGAACCCCTCATAATGGGCACAGCGGGTGTACAGACCCGGGAACTCAGCACAGGGATGGTGAGAACCCCTCATAATGGGCACAGCGGATGTTCTCTCCTCTCTGTAGGCTCATGCTTCTACCTTCCTCCACCTCAGAACCAATATCTGAATCGAGTAATGGCTGTGCATTGTCAAGGTGCAAGTGGCTGAAGCTGTGTTCAAATAACTCCGCTGACTCCTCCATGCCTGATGCTGGGGCCATGGCAGGAGTAGCTGTGGACAAGAAGGCAGAATAAGCCGCTCTGGCAGCTACGGTGAGCTACTAGCTTGAGTGAAAGCCAATAGCCAGTACTCCATACTCATACTCTTGGACCTCTCTGCTGCCTTCGACACAGGTGACCACCTGCTCCTCCTCAACAAACTCCACTCTCTTGGCCTCTGTGATTCTGCTTTATCCTGATTCTCCTCCTACCTATCTCAGCAAACTTTCAGTGTTACATACAGTATGACACCATCTTCTCTCCTCCTCTTCCTGTTGGGGAACCCCAAGTCTCCGTCCTTGGGCCCCTCCTATTCTCGCTCTTTACCTCTTCCCCGGGCCAGTTAATAACCTCCCATGGCTTCCTATACCACCTCTATGCTGATGACACCCAGATCTATCTCTCCACTCCCCAACTCACCCCCTCGATCTCCTCACAGATCACAAAACTTACTGAATGACATATCGGTATGGATGTCACACCACTTTCTCAAATACAATCTTTCTAAAACTGAGCTTGTAATATTTCCTCCTCCCCGATCCCCTCCCCCATGATTTTACCATTAAGATCAATGGCACAACCGTTGTTCCCTCCACACGTGCCAGGGTGCCGGGTGTAATCCCAGACTCTGACCTCTTCTGCTTCAGCCCCCACATCCAGGGCTTGCCCAAGACATTGTGCTGCCTGGGTCCAAAAATAAAAATGCTGCCTGCTCCCCCCAAAAAAATCACGCCCACCAAAAAGCGGTGGGGGGGTTCCGACAGAGGCAGCAGAGGTGGTGGGGGGGTTCAGACAGAGGCAGCGATTGGGGGGGGGGGGGCGGTGCAGACAGAGGCAGCGATGGTGGGGGGTTCTAACAGAGGCAGTGGCGGTGGGGGGTCCTAACAGAGGCAGTGGCGGTGGGGGGGGGTGCAGACAGAGGCAGCGGTGGTGGGGATGGGATCAGTGGCAATGGCACTTACTTGCTCTCAGTGTCAGTTGTGCCTCCAGTGATGCCTCTCCCAACATGGGGTCTCCACGCAGAGCAGAAAGCTCCTCCCCCTTCACGCTGTTGACCGTCAGCTGGTCAGCTGACCTTTTCCTCCAGTTTCCGCCTCCTGTCCTGACATGGCATCTGTCTGCAGCAATGGGGGAAGCCATAGAGAGGATGGGTGGGTGGTCCACTTTGTAGGTATGGCATGCCGACTCCCATCTTTACCTTTAACAGCAGTGACGCTGGGCCCCCTTTACAGCGGGATAAGCAGCGGTTTCCCTTCCTCCCCTCAGTGAAATAAGCAGCGGAACGGGGCAGGGTGAGCCGAGCGGGGCAAAGCAAGTGGGCCCCCCCACAGTGCTTGGCCATCAATTTGCCGTCCCTCTAGAAGTGCCGCCTGGGTCCGATAGACCCAGTGGGACCCATGGTAGGGCCGGCCCTGCCCACATCCAATCACTGGCTAAATCTTGCCGCCTTGACCTCTGCAACATCTCCAGAATCTGCTCCTTCCTGACTAATGACATCACAAAACAACTACAGTAATACCTTGGATTGTGATCATAATTCATTCCGGAAACATACTTGTAATCCAAAGCACTTGTATGTGAAAGTGAATTTCCCCATCAGAAATAATGGAAACGCAGAAGATTCATTCCACAACCATTTATATATAGGTTCTTCAGTTTATAGTCCATATAAAAAGATTATAGTAATGTGACCAGAATATGTAACCATAAAATGTCCATCCACAATCGGCAGCTTCCACAAGGGGATTAGAAGCAAAATCCATCAGGAGCTACAGAGTATAAAAGAGAAGAGAGGCGCCTCTAAAACTTTTTCGCGGAAGTGAGTTTAACAAGACACGTGGCCACTCATTAAAATTAGAAGAAAAGAGGTTTAACCTTAAACTACATAGAGGGTACTTTACTGTAAGAGCGGCAAGGATGTGGAATTCCCTTCCACAGGCGGTGGTCTCAGCGGGGAGCATTGATAGCTTCAAGAAACTATTAGATAATCACCTGAATGACCACAACATACAGGGATATACAATGTAATACTGACACATAATCACACACATAGGTTGGACTTGATGGACTTGTGTCTTTTTTCAACCTCACCTACAATGTAACTAAGTGTAGCAATATGTTGCTAAATGTTGGACCTTCATTAAATGTAACTATATTGCTACACTTAGCGGCGCCTCTCTTCTCTTTTATACTCAGTTGTGATATGATGCTACTCTTATATCAAGACATTGCTTGTATATCAAGTCAAAATTTATTAAAACATTTTGCTTGTCTTGCAAAACGCTCTCAAACCAAGTTACTCTCAAACCAAGGTTTTACTATACTACTGCAACTCCCTCCTCACCGGCCGACACTTACACAGGCTCCTCCCCCCTTCAGTCTATTATAAATGCTGCTGCTAGACTCATACACCTCACTAATCGATCCGTGACTGCTCTCTGCCAATCCCTTCACTGGCTTCCCCTCCCCCATCGCTTAAAATTCAAAATACTAACCACAACATACAAGGTCATCCACAACATCGCCCCCATCTACATCACCAACCTCATCTACAGATATCGCCCAAATCGTCCTCTCGGGACCTCCTGCTCTCTAGCTCCCTTGTCACCTCCTCTTATGCTCATCAACAGGACTTCTCTAGAGCCTCTCCCATCCTCTGGAACTCCCTGCCCCGCTATGTCTTGTCAGCCCTTTACCTCTCCACCTTTAGGAGATCCCTGAAAACTCATTTATTCAGGGAAGCCTATCCCACCCCCACCTAACAACTGTCCCCGAGCCACCTCCATCAGACCATCCCCGCAGCTATTACCTATCGTACCACCTCCCCCCTCCATTTAGAATGTAAGCTCCATGAACCAGGCCCCCTTCTATTCCTTCTGTATTGAACTGTACTGTAATTGTAAAGCGCTGCGTAAACTGTTAGCGCTATATAAATTGTGTATAATAATAATAATAATGAGGAGCATGAGGAGGGTTTAGTAAGCCAGTCCACCACCTCCTCTGCATGCTGTAGCTGGATAGCACGGGCAATATCACTAAACAGAGGAAATGATGTCCTGCCTGAGGACTGACCACGTCCACCTTTGCCTGTGGACACATACGCTGCTGGACCCCTCACAGTACCATGGGAACATCTGCCTCTCCTTGCTGTCCTCCCAGACATGATGGGGGGAGTGGGGGGTTAGTATCGGAATTTAATAGAGACGAGGAATTGTGTACTTGGATGCACTTTAATCAATGGAAAGTGATGCAGTAAAAGCGCACTAACGCACTTCAATATACTGCAGTAAAAATGCACTGATGCACTTCAATATACTGCAGTAAAGATGCACTGACGCACTTCAATATACTGCAGTAAAGATGCACTGACGCACTTCAATATACTGCAGTAAAGATGCACTGACACACTTCAATATACTGCAGTAAAGATGCACTGACACACTTAAATATACTGCAGTAAAGATGCACTGACACACTTCAATATACTGCAGTAAAAGTGCATTAACGCACTTCAATATACTGCAGTAAAAGTGCACTAATGTACTTCAATATACTGCAGTAAAAGTGCACTAATGTACTTCAATATACTGCAGTAAAAGTGCACTAATGCACTTCAACATACTTGTCAGAAATCAGCGGCTAAAGAGACCAGACACATAGCTACATGAGGTAACTGAGACCAAACAATGTATTTATCATTAAAGTGATATTTCTTTCCAGTGAACACACACCAATAAATATACACAGCAACCAGTGAAAACATGAACCACTCCAGCAAACAAGAACAAAAATAACTAATGAACCTAACTACCATCTATATACAATATCTACAATATAAGGGACAAAAGCTAAGAGGGATGCAAGGAAGGGAAACACGACTGGGTACAAGAGCAGGGAGCAAGGCCGAGAGGTGCAGGATGGATCAGGACACAGGAAGGTTCAGGCGATCAGACAGGATAGTGATGCCCTGGGGGAAGGGAGGAGCAGCCTTAACCACCTCAATACCGGCACTTGCACCCCCCTTCCTGCCCAGGCCATTTTTCAGCTTTCAGCGCTGTCACACTTTGAATGGCAATTGCGCCGTCATGCTACACTGTAACCATGTGACATTTTTATTCACACAAATAGAGCTTTCTTTGGGGGGTATTTATTCACTTCTGGGTTTTTTATTTTTGACAAAAAAAAAAGACCAACAATTTTGAAAATAAAAAGTTTTTCTTAGTTTCTGTCAGTAAATTTTGTAAATGAGTAATTTTCCTCCTTCACTGATGGGCGCTGATGAGACAGCACTGATGGGCACTGATAGGCTGCACTGATGGGCACTGATGAGGTGGCACTTATGGGCACTGATTAGGTGGCACTGATGAGGAGGCATGAATATGCCGCACTTATGGGCACTGATAGGTGGCACTGATGAGCACTGATAGGCGGCACTGATGGGTGGCACTTGTGGGCACTGGGCACAGATAGGCGGCACTGGTGGGCACAGATAGGCGGCACTGGTGGGCACAGATAGGCGGCACGGATAGGTGGCACTGATGGGCACTGATGGGCATTGATGGGTGGCATTGATGAGCAGCAGTATTGGGCAATGATGGGCACCAGTGATGGGCATTGATGGGCAGCACTGATAACCAGCACTGACTGGCATCACTGATGGCCACTGATTGCTGGCACTTGTGGGGACTGATTGCTGGCTCTTGTGGGCACAGATTGGTGACAATTTTGGGCATTGGTTGGCACTGATTGCTGGCAGTGGTGGGCACACATTTTTGGCACTGGTGGCACTTAATTGTAATCAGGGCTCTGATGATCAGCGCCCTGATTACATCCCTAGATGTCCTCTGTGAGGAGATGCCGCTGATCAGCTCTCCTCTCCTCACACTCTGTTAGTGTGAGGTGAGGAGAGCCGATTACCGGCATCTCCGTGTTTACATGTGACCGGCTGTGATTGGACACAGCCGATCACATGGTTAAAGAGCCGCGGCCACGGCTTTTTACACAGATCGGGGTCATGCCGTGTCCTAGCAACACGGTGCGGTCGCGATCGCCCCCGGGGGCGTGCGAGAGCAGTCGTTCTGGAGAGCCGTCATATGACGTCCACTCAGAACGACAGCCACGCCACCCAGCTGTCATTTGACGGCTGGCGGGAAGTAGTTAAATATCCACCTGACAGCTGGAGCCAGGTTTGGCTGATCAGAACCTGCTGGCTTCTGGGAGACACCTGCTGGTGGACACTGGAACTGCAGCCATCGGCGCAGTGAACCCCCAGTGCCACTAGCAGGTATACTCAGCCCTGACAATACTGCAGTAAAAGTGCACTAACGCACTTCAAAATACTGCAGTAAAAGTGCACTAACGCACTTCAATATACTGCAGTAAAAATGCACTGATGCACTTCCATATACTGCAGTAAAAGCGCACTGATGCACTTCACTATATTGCAGTAAAAGTGCACTAACGCACTTCAATATACTGCAATAAACCTGCCCTGACACACTAAACTGGCACTAAAGTAAAAATGAATGGTCACTACACTCACGCTGCACTAGATTGACACTACACTGATACTCTACACAGACAATAGAATCAGAATAGCACACTAATGCCGCGTGCACACGATCAGACATTCCGACAACAAATGTTCGATAGGAGCTTGTTGTCGAAAATTTCAACCGTGTGTAGGCTCCATCGGACATTTTTTGTCTGAATTTCCGACAACAAAAATTTGAGAGCTGGTTCTCAAATTTTCCGACAACAAAATCCGTTGACGGAAATTCCGATCGTGTGTACACAATTCCGACGCACAAAGTTCCACGCATGCTCGGAATCAAGCAGAAGAGCCGCACTGGCTATTGAACTTCATTTTTCTCGGCTCGTCGTACGTGTTGTACGTCACCGCGTTCTTGACGTTCGGAATTTCCGACAACATTTATGTGACCGTGTGTATGCAAGAAAAGTTTGAGCTAACATCCGTCGGAAATAAATCCAGGATTTTGTTGTCGGAATGTCCGATCGTGTGTACGCGGCATAACTGTCTAATATCACTAAACAGAGCCCTGTTCTATCTCACTCCACGCAGCTATCACACTAAAAAATGGCTGCTCTGGGGAGGAACCTTTTATAGAGGGGTGTGAGTCTATGAGCAATGAGCCATGAATTGGCACAGTCATCATTAATTTCTCCAATCATGGGTCTGACAGTGTTCTTCGGCGGGCCGAACAAACGGTTGAATGCCCCAACAATTCGGGTGTTCGCAGAACAGGCGAGCAGCCAATGTTCAGCTTGATCTCATGCTTGGGCCCAACCGTTCGCCCAACACTGCTCATAAGAGCTTACAGTCTAATAAAGAGGGGTAAGTGGTAGAAAAGGTAATATTTATGGGGATGAGCTGATGGAAGAGATAAAAGTTCCCTTTAAGTAATGAGAAAGTTATTGGAGAATGAACGGGCCCTTAGTGGCCATGTAATAATCGCTGTGGTATATAGGTACAGGTAGAATAGATGAAGGGGTTAAGTAGCGGTGGTCCGTATATCATGAAATGAGGGACGTAGTAGCGGGATGTGTCAAGTGTGTCTTTGCCAGAAATGGTGGCACTAAGAGGTTCCGCTCTTTCCTTTCTCCGATAATTGGGAAGCACGTTGTGAATAATCCTTGTGAAATATCTGCAAGTTCCTCCAGAAAGTAATTATGGCCGAGCTTCTTATGGTAATGACACGTAGGAGTGTACAGAGATGAAGTGGAGGGATACGGGGCAGTTCAGAGCCATGAAAACTACTTCCCTGCAATCACTGCCATTTTATCGCCACTTCTCCCGCTAAACAATTATTATATTTGCTGGAAAATTAAAAAAAGACTTCTGCTGGAGACGATTGTCTGAGAAGACCAAAACGTGTCTCTTTCAGCAACCAAATATGGTGGACACCTTAATACTTTTCTGGGATGGAAGATGCCGGGTGTTCGGGTATTTTCTACACAACCCCCCTATTTAGCTTTAATGCTGGAGCAGAGAGCAGGGCCGGATCTAGCCTGTCTGATCTGGGGGGGGGGGGGGGGGTGTCTAGTAGAAAAAGTGAGGGGAGGGGGGCATAATGTCAACACATTATTGTTTTATCTTCTCCTAATTCCCTCCATCCCTATGTGGCTGCAATAATAAGCACATGCATTAGGCCAGCATCTCCCAACCTTTCACTTAAGTCATGGCACCCTTTACCCAGTTCCCACCCAGCCAATAGCAGATTGACGGCTTGGTGGTGGCTTTCTTATCCTGAGTGGACAGATCGGGGTGGTCTGTCACCGGCTGTGTCCCAATGACTAATTAGATTACCAGCTCTCTACCTGTACCATGTGATTGCCGTGACCAATCACAGCAGGTCACATGACAGTTGTACACAAGCATAGGCGTGTGCACAGGGTGTGCCAAGTGTGCCTGCATCTTGAATGATGCACACTATTGGGGAAAGTCTCCTCCCCCTACCTCCTTCCCCAGCAGTTTTAGGTGCCCCCAGCTCTCAGGAGTACTGCCGGAACATCCCCAAAATGGACCCTAACTCCTCCTTGCTTTCTTCTAGTACTGCAATTAAGTTTGAGAGGGCTGGATGAGGATGAGCCCAGCCTCAGAGATTGTGCCTGGCCCACCTTATTCTGGTGGTGTGTCACATGGTGGTGTATCTCCAGAGTTCATCCCACAGAGACAACCCTTGGCAAGCCAAGGAGACTTTCCGAGTTCCCCAACTGTAGAGGACATAGACATAGCTCCTCAACCTTCTGCAACATCAGAGGAAGAGGCTACTATACCCGAAATGCCTGAGCCTAAAGAGCAGAGAGGAAAGCGAACAATTCGCCCACCAAAAAAGGTGACATATGATATTTTAGGCGAAAGTTCTGAAGAAGCGATCCTCACATCTCAGAGAACGCATAGCCTGCCGACCTTTCTCACTACAGATTTAGTGGAGGACAACTCAAACTCACCCCCTGGCACATCTAGGTGGGCCATGCCAATATTGGTGGCTTGTGGAGGTCACTCTGTCAGATTCATACGTGCATGCAAATTGTTTGTTTTCTTACATGTAGTAACCTGTTTTTGCCTCTCGTTGTATTTTGAAGTCATCTAACAGGTTGTGGACTTTGTTGTTCATAGACTCTGTCCTTCCTTTGGGGACCAAAGGTTCTTTGGTGTGGGGAGTAAGTAGCAGGCATGTTGTAATGCGATTTCTCCTTTTGGCCACAAGATGGAGACAGAGAGATGCTGACTGGTCCTTCCAGAAAAATGAGAGAGAGAGAACACTGGGAAAAAGGGGAGTCTCAGGAAGTGCTGAGGGGACAGAATAGAGGGAAGTACTGAGGTAAAAGAGAGAGAGAGTGCTGACGGGAGACAGAGGAGAGGAGATTGCTTAAAAGAGAGGGAGATACCAAGGCTCAAAAAGTCTTCCCTTGGGACACAGTGACACTTAACAATGAGGAGAGGAGGAGTGTGTGAGGGGAAGGAACTGAGGTGAGGAGAGAGACACACGCTGACACCAGGGACTGTGTGCCCCAACAGAGTAGGGGGGATATCCTGAAGCCTGGAAAAAAGAGTCTGTGAGGAGAAAAAGGAGAGCGGTCTGAGGAGAGAGAGTGTTGCCTGGAGCCAGGAGAGTGTTGCCTGAGGGTAGCCAGGAGCAGAGACAGCCACTTGGGTCCAGTAATATTTAGTCCAGGGACCCTACTCAGCAGCCCAGCACCACTCAGCTCAGCAGAGATGACCCACACCTTTCAGGGATCGAGATACCCATTCGGGTATCGGGTCGGTCACTGCCTGTTCGCCTTGCGAGTTTCGCTACCAGTCATGTCGATCGACCATCAGCAAGAGATCCAGTGCCTTACAACATCGCTAGGAGCATGAGGAGCCTGAACCAGCACCTGGGACTACTATTGTTGTGTCATCGCACAGAGGACTGGTGAGCGGGTGTAAACCCAACATCCTTCTTGACACCATACTGACATTGCATGCAGACACCAATTTCCCTTTTTAGTGTCACGGGATGCTTCTTTGGAGCTGCCATCTCTAGTAGTTTGCCCTTTTAAATCTCTACCTAATAGAACATTCTAGAGGATTACTGCTCCATGCAAGCTTGTTTAAACCTTCTCTTTAAACAAGGGCCCCACCGTTTGCTAGCAGAAGTATTCTTCACCTCAGGACCTGAAACATTACAGAACTTTGCTTACTGTACTTGTGTAACCCTTCTCTTTCCATTGTGTGTTTGATTCTCAAAGGTGTTTGCGGCCCAGAAGGAGCTGAGAAGTTGACAAGTCTTCTCTCCTCCCTCTCAGCGCCCGTGTTAAGGGCATATAGATTACTGCCCTTTCTATACCTGCAGTTGCTCAATATTGAAGGTTGTCTTTTCTAATGTGTTAGTTATTTGTAGCAAGGTTTAACAGTGTTGTAAGTTTCCATATGCTACCGTGCTAATATATTCAACTTGTTTATCACTACCAGGTGTGTGTCTA
Source organism: Lithobates clamitans (assembly GCA_037952925.1). Classification (NCBI taxonomy): domain Eukaryota; kingdom Metazoa; phylum Chordata; class Amphibia; order Anura; family Ranidae; genus Lithobates; species Lithobates clamitans. The sequence continues at coordinate 44,636 of JBBGZY010003812.1, forward strand.
TTTTTGGTGATAATCCACAGCCAGGATAACGGTATTTACCGTATGTGTCCTTAAATGTGTTTGCAGTAATTTTTTTTAACCAGGTGTGTCAGAGGAGCTCAGGTCATTCTTGGATTGAGGTGGAGATCAGAGAATCCAAATTCACCAAGCGGCTCCTTCGGGGGTGGCGCTATATATATATATACACTATATTACCAAAAGTATTGGGACACCTGCCTTTACACACACACAAACTTTAATGGCAACCCAGTCTTAGTCCAGAGGGTTCAATATTGAGATTGCCCATTCTTTGCAGCTATAATAGCTTCAACTCTTCTGGGAAGGCCGTCCACAAGGTTTAGGAGGGTGTCTATGGGAATGTATGACCATTCTTCCAGAAGCACATTTGTGAGGTCAGGCACTGATGTTGGATGAGAAGGCCTGGCTCGCAGTCTCTGCTCTAATTCATCCCAAAGTTGTTCTATGGGGTTGAGGTCAGGACTCTGTGCAGGCCAGTCGAGTTCCTCAGCCCAAAACTCGCTCATCCATGTCTTTATGGACCTTGCTTTGTGCACTGGCCCAATTTGGTGGAGGGGGGGTTATGATGGGGGGTTGTTTTTCAGGGGTTGGGTTTGGCCCCTTAGTTCCAGTGAAGGGAACTCTTAAGGCGTCAGCATACCAAGACATTTTGGACAATTTCATGTTCCCAACTTTGTGGGAACAGTTTGAGGACGGCCCCTTCCTGTTCCAACATGACTGCCCACCAGTGCACAAAAGCAAGGTCCATAAAGACATGGGTGATGATCCGACTTGTGGTGCGACATGTGCTCTGAGGATCTTGACGTCACAAGGGTTGGGGTCTCATGGTGACATCACCAGCTGGCCATGCCGCATTGCTGTATAAGAACTGACAGAGAGCGGAGCTGGCACAAAGACAGGAGACAGCATCAGAGGAGGATCGGGTCAGCAGTGGAGAAGACCGGAGGAATAGTGTTCCATCATTGGTATCAGTGGGAGGAATAGTGCCCCATCATTGGTATCAGTGGGAGGAATAGTGTTCCATCATTGGTATCAGTGGGAGGAATAGTGCCCCATCATTGGTATCAGTGGAAGGAATAGTGCCCCATCATTGGTATCAGTGGGAAGAATAGTGCCCAATCATTGGTATCAGTGGAAGGAATAGTGTCCCATCATTGGTATCAGTGGGAGGAATAGTGTCCCATCATTGGTATCAGTGGGAGGAATAGTGCCCCATCATTGGTATCAGTGGAAGGAATAGTGCCCCATCATTGGTATCAGTGGCAGGAATAGTGCCCCATCATTGGTATCAGTGGGAGGAATAGTGCCCCATCATTGGTATCAGTGGGAGGAATAGTGTCCCATCATTGGTATCAGTGGGGGGGAATAGTGTCATCATAAATAATCCCTGTAATGTGTCTAATATGTTTATTTCCTATGATCGTCAGCCCCATCTAGTGGCCACAATGTGGTATTTTCCTGATTAAGGTATTTCAGGAATATACTGTATTATGGACACTAGTTGGAGCTGACATTTGAAATAAGCGTATTACTCACATTACGGGGATTATTTATGGCGCCTGTGCGAATGGTTGAATGTCTGCTTAGATCAATTATCTCTAGCATTATGTGTTGTTACATTGGCGCCGATTCTTTTCCAGCAGCCCCGAGTAGATCAGAGGAGCGCTAATAAACAGATCTCTGTCCTCGGTTTGATATTGTCCTGCTCTCCCGCTTTCATCCACAGAAGGAATGTTACCTTCTGCAGAATTCCGGGAAACATCACAATGCGAACAAATGATTTTAGGTCCGCGGGAAAGCGTGAATTATCCGCCGCAGCGATGTGTTTCCTGATTGCTGATTTTTTTTTCTTTATCGTGTTTTTTGAAGAAATCCTCAGCAATGGCGGTATAAATACAAAAAAAAAAGCCCAATTATTTCAAATATTGACAGCTGTGCGGAGAGTGGGAGGTTTATACCGACTCCGAATGAGAAAGAACGCAAAAAAAAATATTATTGTTGGCAGGAGGCCGCGGTGAATCGGCGGAGATGAAGCTACAGATGTAGGACAAATCTTAAAAGGAGAGGCAATAAAGATGCCATTTGGAAATGCGCGGCGTACACCGATAGTAAATAAGTTTGTCATTTCTTATTGAACTTATGCTGCAGTCAGAGCTGGAAATGCCGGCTCTGCTCGAGGGCTTCGGGGCAGATTCACATTGTTGCGATGGGCGACCGTATTCGCAATGAAATGTGGCACGATTCACTATATTAGCAAAAAGTAGGGGACACCTCAGATTCCAAGACCTATATGAGCCTGTTAGGCATTCCATTCTAAATCCATTCCATTAATATGAGGTTGTCCAACCAAGCCCCCCCCCCACACGATGGCCAGTATGAAGAAGTTGCCCCCTTTGTGGCTATAACATCCTTCGCCCTTCCTCTGGGAAGACTTTCCACAAGATTTTGGAGGGTGTCTGTGGAGATTTGTGTCCTGGCTCCCAATTATTCCCAATGGTCTTCAGTAGGGTTAAGGTTAGGGCTCTGTGCAGAACGCTTGAGTTCCTCCACCCATACCACGTACACGAGCTTTCTGGACATCCCATTCCAAAACCATTAATATGGTGATGCCCCCCTTTGTGTCTACCACATCCTTGACTATTCTGGGAAGGCCTTCCTCAAGATTTTGGAGGGTGTCTGTAGGAATTTGTGCCCTTTTGTGAGGTTAGGTACTGATGTTGGATGAGAAGACCTGGCTCACAACTAGCATTCCAATTCATCCCAGAGGTGATCAGTAGGGATGAGGTCAGGGCTCTGTGCAGGACACTCAAGTTCCTCCACACCAAACTTGTCACACCATGTCTGTCTTCATGGAGCTGGCTTTGTACACAAGTGCACAGTCATACTGGAACAGAAAAGGGTCTTCACCAAACTGTTACCACAAGGTTGGAAGAGCACAATTATCTACAATGTCTTTGTATCACTGGAGATACCTGAACTCCATCATTTAAAGGGGTGTCTGCGTCTTTAGGCCCATATAGTGTATCAGTTAGAAGTAAGATGACCCTATTGACATTATTATTAGGACTAATATTGGGTGAGAAAACCTGGCTCACCATCAGAGTTCCAATTAATTCCAAAGGTGTTTAGTAGGGTTCAGGTAAGGGCTTTATGCAGGACCCTCGAGTTCCTCCACACCAAGCTGGTCAAACCATGTCTTTATGGAGCTGGCTTTGTACACAGGGGCACAGTTATACTGGAACAGAAAGGGATCTTCACCAAACTGTTACCACAAGGTTGAAAGAGCACTATTGTCTACAATGTCTTTGTATCACTGCAGAGTGGAGATAACTGAACTCAATCATTCAGAGGGGTGTTTGCATCCTTTGGGCCCTATAGTGTATCAGTTAGAAATGAGATGACCCTATTACCATTATTGCAAAGGTTTTTTAATCAAGAACCTCCAAGGACAGGACTAATGTTGGGTGAGAAAACCTGGCTCACCATCGGAGTTCCAATTTATTCCAAAGGTGTTCAGTAGGGATGAGGTCAGGGCTCTGAGCAGGACACTTGAGTTCCTCCACACCAAACTGGTCAAACCATGTCTTTATGGAGCTGACTTTGTACACAGTGGCACAATCGTGCTGAAACAGAAAAAAGTCTTCACCAAACTGTTACCGCAAGGTTGGAAGAGCACTATTGTCTCCAAAATTTCCATAAGATTTAGGAGGATGTCTGTGGGAATTTGTGCCCATCTGTGAGGTTAGGTACCGATTATGGATGAGAAGACCTGGCTCACCATCGGAGTTCCAATTCATCCCAAAGGTGTTCAGTAGGGATGAGGTCAGAGCTCTGTGCTGGACACTCGAGTTCCTCCACACCAAACTGGTCACACCATGTCTTTATTGAGCTGGCTTTGTACATGCTGGAGCAGAAAAAGGTCTTCCTCATATTAAAAGTGCATTGGTTGAACATTGGCCTTCTCCAAATTGGAAGAACATTGGCCTTTCCCCAGTAGCAGGGTAGTAATAACAGTACTCTTCAAGAAACTATTTAACCACTTGCTGACCAGCAGCCGTCATTAAACTGTGGTAGGTCGGCACGATCCCGTGAAGGGCTGGAGCTGTACGTCGGCTCCTTTAAGCGGTATAGCAGGCGCACGCACGCACGCTACATTGCAGGGGTGCCAACCTCGTGGGCGGCGGTTGCGGGATCGTGAGGCAGATCAGGGATGTCTGTATGTAAACACACACACATCCCTGTTCTGTAAGCAGAGGAGAGGCAGATTGTGAGTTCCTAATAGCTAGAAACCACGATCTGTCATCTGCTATAGTCAGTCCCCTCCCCCCACAATTAGAACACACAGTAAGGGAACACATTTAACCCTTTGATTGCCCCCTAGTGTTAACCCCTTCCCTGCCAGTGACATTTACACAGTAATCAGTGTATTTTTATAGCACTGATCGCTGTATAAATGTAAGCGGTTTCAAAAATGTGTCAAAAGTGTCCGATGTGTCCGCCATAATGTCGCAGTCCCGATAAAAATCGCAGATCGTCGCCATTACTAGTAAAAAAAAAAAATAATAAAAATGCCATAAATCTATCCCCTATTTTGTAGACGCTGTAACTTTTGCGCAAACCAATCAATATATGCTTATTGCGATTTTTTTATTACCAAAAATATGTAGAAGAATACATACCGGCCTAAACCGAGGAAAAAAATAGCTTTTTAAAAAAAAAAAAAAATGGGGATATTTATTATAGCAAAAATTACAAAATATTGTGTTTTTTTTTTTAAATTGTCGTTTTTTTTTTGTTTATAGCGCAAAAAATAAAAACCACAGAGGCGATCAAATACCACCAAAAGAAAGCTCTATTTGTGGAAAAAAAAGGACATCAAATTTGTTTGGGTACAACATCGCACGACCGCGCAATTATCAGTTAAAGTGACGCAGCGCCGAATCGCAAAAAATGGCCCAGTCATTGAGCAGACAAATCTTGCGGGACTGAAGTGGTTAAAGCCCCCGGAAGGCACTGAAAACACCGGAACTCCACCGTTTACAGCGACATTCACATACTTTGGCCATTTATCGAATGTATTAAGTAAAATACAATAGGGAGAAAATGTTTTAATGAATATTTAAAGGAACTGGTAATCTCCGGTACTTCCTGGCCCTTGTGATTCGTCAGAAGGATAAAACGTCGTCTTAAGCAGTTTGTTTTATGTAACAATAATTTCCACACACATTATTAAAATAACTACAAAAATCTAACAGGATTCCTTTTGTATTTGCACTAAGATGCAGCGAAATGTATTTCAAAAGCTTTTTGTTTGTGATGCCTGAGTGCAGTCCTAATGGTACAACATGTTCTCAAATGACTTTCATCTCCATTGTCTGATCTTCAGCGTGTTGATGTGTCTTTTACTGTAATGTTTAGTGATGGGTGAATCTTTTTGTAGCTAAACAGGTCGGTCTGCAGCAGAGGATCACCAGTTACACCTGTCAGGAAAAAACAATTGTTATGTGGAGCCGATAAAGAGAATTCCAGGACCCTTTACTAGTTCACTTCTGCAGTTGTTGAGTGCACAGCGCTGGTGAGGAGGGGTGCAGGGGGTGCAGCAGTGAGCAGTACTAGAGGAAGAGTGCAGGGGGCGCAGGGGGTGTAGTAGTGAGCAGTACTAAAGGAAGAGTGCAGGGGGCGCAGGGGGTGTAGTAGTGAGCAGTACTAGAGGAATAGTGCAGGGGGCGCAGGGGGTGCAGCAGTGAGCAGTACTAGAGGAATAGTGCAGGGGGCGCAGGGGGTGCAGCAGTGAGCAGTACTAGAGGAAGAGTGCAGGGGGCGCAGGGGGTGCAGCAGTGAGCAGTACTAGAGGAAGAGTGCAGGGGGCGCAGGGGGTGTAGTAGTGAGCAGTAGTAGAGAAAAAATGAAGGGGTGCAGAGGTGAGCAGTAGTGAAGGAAAGGTGCAGAGGGTGCAGAGGTGAGCAGTGGTGAAGGAAAGGTGCAGAGGTGAGCAGTGGGGATGGAGGGGTGCAGAGAGTGCAGAGGTGAGCAGTGGAGAAGGAAGGGTGCAGAGGGTGCAGAGGTGAGCAGTGGGGATGGAAGGGTGCAGGGGGTGCAGAGGTGAGCAGTGGGGATGGAAGGGTGCAGAGGGTGTAGAGGTGAGCAGTGGGGATGGAAGGGTGCAGAGGGTGTAGAGGTGAGCAGTGGGGATGAAAGGGTGCAGAGGGTGCAGAGGTGAGCAGGGGATGAATGAAGGGTGCAGAGAGTGCAGAGGTGAGCAGTGGGGAAGGAAGGGTGCAGAGAGTGCAGAGATGAGCAGTGGGGAAGGAAGGATGCAGAGAGTGCAGAGGTGAGCAGTGGAGAAGGAAGGGTGCAGAGGGTGCAGAGGTGTTTGGGGGGGATGGAAGGGTGCAGAGGGTGCAGAGGTCAGCTGTGGGGAAGGAAGGGTACAGAGGGTGCAGAGGTGAGCAGTGGGGAAGGAAGGGTGCAGAGAGTGCAGAGGTGAGCAGTGGAGAAGGAAGGGTGCAGAGGGTGCAGAGGTGAGCAGTGGGGAAGGAAGGGTGCAGAGGTGAGCAGTAGTGAAGGAAAGGTGCAGAGGGTGCAGAGGTGAGCAGTGGTGAAGGAAAGGTGCAGAGGTGAGCAGTGGGGATGGAAGGGTGCAGAGGGTGTAGAGGTGAGCAGTGGGGATGGAAGGGTGCAGAGGGTGCAAAGGTGAGCAGAGGGGATGGAAGGGTGCAGAGGGTACAGAGGTGAGCAGTGGTGAAGGAAGGGTGCAGAGGGTGCAGAGGTGAGCAGTGGTGAAGGAAGGGTGCAGAGGGTGCAGAGGTGAGCAGTGGTGAAGGAAGGGTGCAGAGGGTGCAGAGGTGAGCAGTGGGAAAGGAAGGGTGCAGAGGGTGCAGAGGTGAGCAGTGGGGACAGAAGGGTGCAGAGGGTGCAGTGGTGAGCAGTGGTGAAGGAAGGGTGCAGAGGGGAGCAGTGGGGAAGGAAGGGTGCAGAGGGTGCAGAGGTGAGCAGTAGTGAAGGAAAGGTGCAGAGGGTGCAGAGGTGAGCAGTGGTGAAGGAAAGGTGCAGAGGGTGCAGTGGTGAGCAGTGGTGAAGGAAGGGTGTGGAGGGTGCAGAGGTGAGCAGGGGGGACAGAAGGGTGCAGAGGGTGCAGTGGTGAGCAGTGGTGAAGGAAAGGTGCAGAGGTGAGCAGTGGTGAAGGAAGGGTGTGGAGGGTGCAGAGGTGAGCAGTAGTGAAGGAAAGGTGCAGAGGTTGCAGAGGTGAGCAGTGGTGAAGGAAAGGTGCAGAGGTGAGCAGTGGGGACGGAAGGGTGCGGAGGGTGCAGAGGTGAGCAGTGGGGACGGAAGGATGCAGAAGGTGCAGAGGTGAGCAGTGGTGAAGGAAGGGTGTGGAGGTCGCAGAGGTGAGCAGTGGGGACGGAAGGGTGCAGAGGTGAGCAGTGGGGATGGAAGGGTGCAGAGGGTGCAGAGGTGAGCAGTGGGGATGGAAGGGTGCAGAGGTGAGCAGGGGATGAATGAAGGGTGCAGAGAGTGCAGAGGTGAGCAGTGGGAAAGGAAGGTTGCAGAGAGTGCAGAGGTGAGCTGTGGGGAAGGAATGGTGCAGAGAGTGCAGAGGTGAGCAGTGGAGAAGTAAGGGTGCAGAGGGTGCAGAGGTGAGCAGTGGGGATAGAAGGGTGCAGAGGGTGCAGAGGTTAGCAGTGGGGAAGGAAGGGTGCAGAGAGTGCAGAGGTGAGCAGTGGAGAAGTAAGGGTGCAGAGGGTGCAGAGGTGAGCAGTGGGGATAGAAGGGTGCAGAGGGTGCAGAGGTGAGCTGTGGGGAAGGAAGGGTACAGAGGGTGCAGAGGTGAGCAGTGGGGATAGAAGGGTGCAGAGGTGAGCAGTGGGGAAGGAAGGGTACAGAGAGTGCAGAGGTGAGCAGTGGAGAAGGAAGGGTGCAGAGGGTGCAGAGGTAAGCAGTGGGGATAGAAGGGTGCAGAGGTGAGCAGTGGTGAAGGAAGGGTGCAGAGGTGAGCAGTGGGGATGAAAGGGTGCAGAGGGTGCAGAGGTGAGAAGTGGTGAAGGAAGGGTGCGGAGGGTGTAGAGGTGAGCAGTGGGGATGGAAGGGTGCAGAGGGTGTAGAGGTGAGCAGTGGGGAAGGAAGGGGGTGCAGAGGGTGCAGAGGTGAGCAGTGGAAGAGGAAAGGTGCGGTGGAGATAAACAGTTGATCAGTGGTGGAGGAAGGGTACAGGGGGTCTGTTTCTTAATGTGACGACTTTGTGGCTCAGTAATTAAAGCACATTTTGTGGGTAGAAGGACACGGGGCGTGGAATATAGACTCATGTTCTAATTAACTACTCATTTTTAAGCCCCTCCTATTGCAAGCACAATGCGGCTACACCCAACAATGTTGTCCTCCTTTCACTTCTCGGCTGTTGAAATTTTTCCTTTTTCCTTCATCCTTGGGCACCAAGAGAGAAAATTTGTAGTTGAATAGGAGGGTGTGGTAAATCTGTGCTAACAGTGGGAGGGGCTTAAAACTAACATATGGCATTTCTACCTCCCAAATATTCGGTAATTACTGTGCCACACGCAGAAGTCTAACAGACACACACAAACCTCAGAACAATCATTTGTAAAAAAGGAAAGACTTCCAGTACTTTGCATTTTCTTGCACACAGCCCTCCTTTGATATGAACTTAAATAACTTAGTCACTGACTACTGAGCAACCAGCAATTGTTGTATGATAAAGTATGAAGAGTTCAGGGGTCAGGAGTATGTCATATACAGCCCAGCATCCAGAGTGCAGGGAGAGTAATGCAGAGGCCAGTAGCCCCCCCCCCCCAGCACAGATCTGCTCCCTCCCACTAGTACAGATTCCCCTGATGACAGATCTCCCCCTCTCACTAGTATAGATCCTCTCCCCTGAACAGTTCTCTCTCCACCCAAATAAAATTCTCCCCTCTACAGATCTCCCCCCCCGTACAGATCCCCCCCAGTACAGATCTCCCCGCAACATAATACATTTCCATTCTCTATAAATCTCCCCACCAGTATAGATCTCCCCCAGTACAGATCTCCTCCTCACCAGTACAGATCTCCTCCCAGTAGAGATCTCCTCACCAGTACAGATCCCCCCCTAGTACAGATCTCCTCACCAGTACAGATCTCCCCCCAGTACAGATCTCCCCCAGTATAGATCTCCCCCCAGTATAGATCTCCCCCAGTACAGATCTCCTCCTCACCAGTACAGATCTCCTCACCAGTACAGATCTCCTCACCAGTATAGATCTCCCCCAGTACAGATCTCCTCTCCAGTACAGATCCCCCCTAGTACAGATCTCCTCACCAGTACAGATCTCCCCCCAGTACAGATCTCCCCCCAGTATAGATCTCCCCCCAGTATAGATCTCCCCCTAGTACAGATCTTCCCTAAGTATAGATCTCCCCCCAGTATAGATCTCCCCCAGTACAGATCTCCTCTCCAGTACAGATCCCCCCTAGTACAGATCTCCTCACCAGTACAGATCTCCCCCCAGTACAGATCTCCCCCCAGTATAGATCTCCCCCCAGTATAGATCTCCCCCTAGTACAGATCTTCCCCAAGTATAGATCTCCCCCCAGTATAGATCTCCCCCAGTACAGATCTCCTCTCCAGTACAGATCCCCCCTAGTACAGATCTCCTCACCAGTACAGATCTCCCCCAGTACAGATCTCCCCCCAGTATAGATCTCCCCCATAGTACAGATCTCCCCCCAGTACAGATCTCCCCCCAGTATAGATCTCCCCCATAGTACAGATCTCCCTACCAGTACAGATCTCCCCCCAGTACAGATCTCCCCCCAGTATAGATCTCCCCCCAGTATAGATCTCCCCCTAGTACAGATCTCCTCACCAGTACAGATCTCCCCCCAGTACAGATCTCCCCCCAGTACAGATCCCCCCTAGTATAGATCTCCCCCATAGTACAGATCTCCCTACCAGTACAGATCTCCCCCCAGTATAGATCTCCCCCTAGTACAGATCTCCCCACCAGTACAGATATCTCTCCCAGTACAGATCTCTTTACCAGTACAGATTTCCCCCAGTACAGATTTCCTCCTAGTAAAAAACTCCCCTCAGTACAGATTTCCTCCTAGTAAAAAACTCCCCTCAGTACAGACTTTCCCTCTACTAAAGATCTCCCCCCAGTACAGATCTCCCCCCTACTAAAGATCTCCCCCCAGTACTGATCTCCCCCCTACTAAAGATCTCCCCCCAGTACAGATCTCCCCCCCAGTACAGATCACCCACCAGTACACCCCCCCCCCCCCCGGAGGAGTTATGCAAATATCAAAACGTCCTAATGGGTGGATTTCAGTCTGGAGGAGTGGGTGTTCGTAGACAGGCTGTATTTGCATAGATAATGTCCACATGTGGTGCTGAGTCTCCACGACTGAGAGAACTGAAATCCAATAAATGAAAGAGGCAGGCCTGGGGAGGAAAGAGCTAGATGATGCTGGATGTCTCCAGCCAGGAAACGGGGCGGGGCTCTATCTGACTTGCTGCAGCATCTAATGCACATCGTAAGAAGCTCACAGTGTGCAGTGAGATCAGAGGAAACCGTTTCTGTACAGGAGGGAGCCGGCAGTGCCGAGACAAGATCATCAGTGCCCAGGGCAACAATGGCAAATTGAACCCCCCCCCCCTTTATTACGTGCGAGCGTATGAGGAGGAGGAGGAGAGAGAGCACAGCCAGCACCTCCTCCCTGCTCTCTCCTCCTCTTCTGGCTGCTTCCAGTGCTGTGCTGACAGTAGTAGTGATGCCGCTGTCATTACTCCTGTCAGCCTTATAGTAGAAGGAACGTGCGGAGCCCCCCCCCCCCATCCCTACAATACATGCTGCGCCCAGGGCAGCTGTCCCTTCTGCCCACCCCTTGTCTCAGCCCTGGGAGCCAGTACACTGTACAAAACTTAAGTGTGGGGTCTGGAGGAGGATCTAAGGGCCCCCCAATGTATACAATGTAGCAATTGTGTGTAAATGTAGATGGTTTCCTGTATTTCTGCAGTCTCATCCATACACACATCGCACCTCGGGGCAGAAAAGTTCTATATCCTCCTCTACAGGGCAGAGCCTGGATATATGTTCTCATTTATTCCGCAGTATAAAAAGTCAGCTCTCCGTATTTATTTATTCATGCCGTGTCTAGAAGGAGGCTGCGCTTACCGCGCAATTATACAAAGGAAGAAAAAAAATCACGCAGTCTATGATTATAATATAATGAAATCATCAGTAAATGCACAACAAACAATGTGCTGGCTCCTCCAGATTAATAATTTAACCGGAAATTCATTAAGTGCTTTTGTATACCAGCAACAAGCGTAATTGTTACTTCGCTTCCTCATTAGTGATTGTGGGAACGCTTCAAGGGGCCCTAAGAATGTGAGTGCCAGTCATAGAGAGGGACAAACGACGGGCAAACGACGGGCACAACCAGACCATTAAAGAGACAGAACACCCACCAATGACATTTCATGCCGCAGGTCAGACACAGAAATACGGACACCGCGCTTCTTTATCAATAATAATAACCATACACAACCAAAACATTGGATTGCTACATTATGTCCTTCTGGCACTTCCCCCCCATGTACGGCAATTCCCACCTGTCAAAATGACAGCCCAGAGTTGGGGTTTAGATACAAAGTAACATTGTTTATAAACATTGATCAGACGGGAGATAGAGAGATACAAAGTAACATTGTTTATAAACATTGATCAGACGGGAGATAGAGAGATACAAAGTAACATTGTTTATAAACATTGATCAGACGGGAGATAGAGAGATACAAAGTAACATTGTTTATAAACATTGATCAGACGGGAGATAGAGAGATACAAAGTAACATTGTTTATAAACATTGATCAGACGGAGATAGAGAGATACAAAGTAACATTGTTTATAAACATTGATCAGACGGGAGATAGAGAGATACAAAGTAACATTTTTTATAAACATTGATCAGAGAGGGATAGAGAGATACAAAGTAACATTGTTTATAAACATTGATCAGACGGGAGATAGAGAGATACAAAGTAACATTGTTTATAAACATTGATCAGACGGGAGATAGAGAGATACAAAGTAACATTGTTTATAAACATTGATCAGACAGGAGATAGAGAGATACAAAGTAACATTGTTTATAAACATTGATCAGACAGGAGATAGAGAGATACAAAGTAACATTGTTTATAAACATCGATTAGACAGGAGATAGAAAGATACAAAAGCAACATTGTTTATAAACATTGATCAGACGGGAGATAGAGAGATACAAAGTAACATTGTTTATAAACATTGATCAGACGGGAGATACAAAGTAACATTGTTTATAAACATTGATCAGACAGGAGATAGAGAGATACAAAGTAACATTGTTTATAAACATTGATCAGACGGGAGATCGAGAGATACAAAGTAACATTGTTTATAAACATTGATCAGACAGGAGATAGAGAGATACAAAGTAACATTGTTTATAAACATGATCAGACGGGAGATAGAGAGATACAAAGTAACATGGAGATCATGTCGATATCAGGAAAATAGAAAAATGATTATCAATGCTTACCATAATTATAATTTTCTCACCTATCTCTATGGTATCACACAGGTCTCCCCAGAGTAGGAGTATCTACATATGGAACACTCCTGCCAAAGTAGGACTCAAATTTATAGATAAGTGTCTTGGGGGTTAACCAGGGGTGGGGTCAATGTGTGGGGTATGTGTGATGACCAATATTTACATTCATTTTCCTTTTCTGACCCACAGTATCTCCATGGCATCATCACACAAGCCCAGCTGAAGTCAATGTATGAAGTTATGGAAGACATCTCCCAGGGTGGGACTTAAAATTTATAGATAAGTGTCTTGGGGGTTAACCAGGGGGTGGGGTCAATGTGTGGGGTATGTGTGATGCCATGGAGATGTATCTCCATGTCATCATCACAGCCCAACTGAAGTCAATGTATGAAGTTATGGAAGACATCTCCCAGGGTGGGACTCAGATTTATAGATAAGCGTCCTGGAGCAGGGGGTGGAGTCAGCCCCCTATGAGATACCATGGAGATGTCGGCAAATGAAAAATCGAATACCAATAAATACTTACTGCAATTTTCCTTTTGTGACCCATCTCCATGCGTCACACAAGCCCACCCAGAGTTGGAGTATCTCGTTATGGAATGCCCCTGCCAGGGTGGGACTCAATCTTATAGATAAGTGTCCTGGGGGTTAACCAGGGGATGGGGGTCACCCCCTGTGTGATGCCATGGAAATGCCAGGAAATTGAAAAATTGATTACCATTACTTACTGCAATTTTTCCTTTTGTGACCCATCTCCATGGAGTCACCCAAGCCCACCCAGGGTTGGGAGCATCTAGTTATGGAATGCCCCTTCCAGGGTGGGACTCAAACTTATAGATGTCTTGGGGGGTTGAACAAGGAATAGAGTCCATCCCTGTGTGATATCATGGAGATGTAAGGAAAGGAAAAGGACGGCAAGTCTTGGCAATTAATTACCATTTTTAGTAAAAGCAAAACTAAATCTAGAGAGTTTGGAGGAGTCAGAAAAGTGTCCAAATAGGGACTGTACTAACTAGTGTCAAACAGGAGGGGGGAACAAGGTAATGAATATTAAGCAGGCCGCTGTGGCAGCACTATAAACTCTATAAAGATTGATTTGCATTTTCCTTTTAACAGCTACAATGTTTCAGCTGTACTCTCTTATCCATGAATTTACAGCAAATGGGTAGACTTTAAAGAAGGGCCGTGTTGTAATTAAAGTAATCAGGAAATTCCTGGTAATGAAGGGACAACAAAGAGCCGAGCGGCGGAGGGGCCACACGACCGCCACGGCTTCCATAACAGATGGAGTCTGAGCAGTTAGAAGGAGCGGCGAGTCGCAGACGGAGCCGGGCTGATTAATAGAACAGCGGGAACAACAAGACCGGCTTCGGACCGCCACATTCCTGCCGCGGCTTTTATTATTTAATGAGGCAATAAAAGAAGGTCGCAAAGAATTGTCTCAATCAGGGACAGCGAAACGCTCGCCCAGGAAATCAATACACTGAAGTTTTTATGCCCGCTCCCTTTTTATATTCTTATTATTTTATCGATCGGCCTTTAATAACCGTAATGGTTTGGGGAAAAATTTGGTTTCATTAACTAATGATCCTGTTTTAACACAAAGTCCAACACCGCCAAAACTTCTTTTTTTTTTTGTGAAGGTTTGGAATTTTTTTTTTTTTTTATTGCTGTCTATGCTGGGAGCCTTGCAAATTCACTATATTACCAAAAGTATTGGGACGCCTGCCTTTACACACACAATATTACCAAAAGTATTGGGACGCCTGCCTTTACACACACACACACACACACACAATATTACCAAAAGTATTGGGACGCCTGCCTTTACACACACATGAACTTTAATGACATCCCAGTCTTCGTCCGGAGGGTTCAATATTGAGTTGGCTCCGCCCTTTGCAACTATAACAGCTTCAACTCTTCTGGGAAGGCCATCCACAAGGTTTAGGAGGGTGTCTATGGGAATGTTTGACCATTCTTCCAGAAGAGCATTTGTGAGGTCAGACACTGATGTCGGACGAGAAGGCCTGGCTTGCAGTCTCCGCTCTAATTCATCCCAAAGGTGTTCTATGGGGTTGAGGTCAGGACTCTGTGCAGGCCAGTCAAGTTCCTCCACCCCAAACTCGCTTATCCATGTCTTTATGGACCTTGCTTTGTGCACTGGTGGGCAGTCATGTTGGAACAGGAAGGGGCCGTCCCCAAACTGTTCCCACAAAGTTGAGAGCATGAAATTGGTATGCTGACGCCTTAAGAGTTCCCTTCACTGGAACTAAGGGGCCAAGCCCAACCCCTGAAAAACAACTCCTTTGTGGGAACAGTTTGGGGATGGCCCCTTCCTGTTCCAAAATGACTGCCCACCAGTGCACAAAGCAAGGTCCATAAAGACATGTGGGCCACGATCTTTATTGGTTGTCAAGACACAGCAACTGCATTGGTTGCTAGGAGGCAGGTGGATGCTGGCATCCTAGCAACCTCTATACCACTCCATGTTGGTTTGTTACAAATAGTAAACAAGCAGGCAGACGTCCGGGGTGACAAGACTGACCAAAAAGGGTCACGGCGCTATTTGAGTCAGTGACATCACCCAACTCCAAGCCCCTTTGTTTCCATCCTGCGGGAGCGGTCATTTGTTGTCCATCAGGAGAACATCGCCATGCGCGGTTGGTGCTTTTCTTTAAATGGATTGTGGTAGATCGCTCATCATGATTGCGGTGGATCTGCATTGCTGGGGGTTGTGACTTAGTGAATAATTTACACCATGGGACATGTTATTTGGGGGGGGGGGGGGGTCATTTTTAACCACTTGACCTCTGGAAGGTTTTCCCCCCTTCATGACCAGGCAATTTTGCATTGCTATTCAGCACTGCACTAATTTACCTGGTAATTGCGCGGTCATACAACGCTGCATACAAATGACATTTATATCATTTTTTTTCACACAAATAGAGTTTCCTTTTGGTGGTATTTGATCACCTCGGGGGGGGGGGGGGGGGGGTTATATTTGTTTGCTAAAAAAATGTAAAAAAGACTGAAAATGTTGAAAAACAAAAATTATATTTTCTACTTATGTTATAAAACATATCCAATAAAATTTCTTCATAAATTTTGTCCAAAATATATTCTGCTCCATGTCTTTGGTAAGCAAAAATCTCAGTCGGTGTATATTGATTGGTTTGTGTAAAAGTCACACAGTCTACTAATTATTGGATATATATTGTATATTAGAAAATTAATCAGTCCTGCTGTATTGATGGACAATCTCACTTCTTGAGGTTCTTAAAATACCAGAACAGTACAAACAGTGCCGGGACAAGGTCATATAGAGCTCAGGGCGAACATACCAAACTACCCCCCCCCCCCCCCCCCAAGATTCATGTGCATTATGTGTCAGCAAACCCCCCCCCCCCCCCCAAAAAAAAACTGAGCACTAATCTGCATGATTACCCCCTAAGCATAAATCCTCCCTCCTCCCAGTACAAATCCACCCCCCTGCTGAAATCCCCCCTCCCAGAACAGATCTTTGTCCCTCACCCCCCACCAAAAAAATAAAATAGAAAAAAATCACCCCTCTTAGCACAAATTCTGCAGCCCTAAAATTTCCTCTCCAAGTACACATCATCTACCCCCACTCCAAATCCCCCCCAATTCCCCCTCCTAGCACAAATACCCCCAATCATCCCTATTAGCACAAATCTCCCTAATTTCCCCTCCTAGCACAAATCCCCTCAATCATCCCTATTAGGACAACCCCCCCCCCAGCACAAATCCTCCCAATCCCCCCTCCTAGCACAAATACCCCCAATTATCCCTATTGGCACAAATCTCCCTAATTCCCCATCCTAGCACAACCCCCCCCCCCAAATTTCCCCCTTTTCCCCCCTTCTAGCACAAATACCCCCAATCATCCCTATTAGCACAAACAACCCCCCCCCCCCCCCCTCCTCAGCACTAATCCTCCAAATTCCCCCTCCTAGCACAAATACCTCTAATCATCCCTATTAGGACAAATATCCTCAATACCCCCTTCTAGCACAACCCCCCAAATTTCCCCCTTTCCCCTTCTAGCACAAAAACCCCAAGCACCCCTATCAGCACAAACACCCCCCCCCCCCCAGCACAAATCCTCCCAATTCCCCCTCCTAGCACAAATACCCCCAATTATCCCTATTGGCACAAATCTCCCTAAATCACCCTCCTAGCACAACCCCCCCCCCCTAAATCTCTTCCCTTCTACCCTTCTAATACAAATACCCCCAATCATCCTATTAGCACAAACACCCCCCTCCCCAGCACTAATCCTCCAAATGTCCCCTCCTAGCACAAATACCTCTAATCATCCCTATTAGCACAAATATCCCCAATTCCCCCTCCTAGCACAACCCCCCAAATTTCCCTCTTTTCCCCTTCTAGCACAAATACCCCCAAGCACCCCTATCAGCACAAACACCCCCCCCCCCCCAGCACAAATCCTTCCAATTCCCTCATAGCACAAATACCCCCCCCCCCCAAACTTCCCTCCTAGCACAAATACCCCCAACCATCCCTATTAGCACAAATCCCCCCTTACTATATCACCCCCAATCCCCCTCCCTAGCACAAATCCTCTTCCCCCATCCAAACACATAATCCCCTAAATCCCTACTCCTAGTACACCCCCCCAAATTCTCCCCTTAAAACCAAACCCCCCATCTCCTCACAGCGCCCTCCCACCTCATATGATACCACAGTGCCCAGGGCAGCCATCCCTCCTGCCCACCCATTGTCCCAGCCCACAAATACTCCTCATATGACTCCTTTTTGGAAAGCAGACAGTCCAAGGTATTTAGTAATGGGAATTTTTTGAAGTTGTAATTTTTTTGTCACATATTTTTTTTTTTTGTGAAATGAAGAAGAAATTCAATCCTCAAGCCCTTGTCTATTCCTCCACACAAGCGCTATGCTTCCGCCTATCAGCATCCTGCTGCACTGACTCCCACCTGCCTCCTAGGTGGAGCTCTCCTGACTTCCAAACTGAGACCTCCTTTGTCCACCAGGGTGGAACACGTCACCTCGCTAACAAAAGCCAATCAGTGTTCTGGAACCCAGGATTGGAGGCTTCATCTTTCCCAAGTCTCTACGAAGTCTCCAGGCTCCAGGACTCAAGCCGGGTTTTACCAACCTCTGAGGAAACTGAAAATCCAGTTTCTGCTGAATGAGACAAGTACCCTGGAGGCCCTCAACCTGCCTGGATGAGAACCCTGGATGACACAAAACATAAATGTCATATTTCCCCTCAACTCAGTGCAGCCAGGGAAGTACATTTTCAGGGCTTTTAGCTCACTTTTATTTAAAAGCAAAATTCAAAAAACTTGAAAGTTTTACCCTGGGGTATTCAGTATCACCACAACACACCATTTTCAGCCTCCTGGCTATCACCACACCGCACAACTCCTCACAACTCCTCACAACTCTTCACAACTCTTCCACCTCTTCCCACTCTTCACAACTCTTCACAACTCTTCCCACCTCTTCACAACTCTTCCCACCTCTTCCCATCTCTTACAACCTCTTCACAACTCTTTCCCACCTCTTCACAACTCTTCTCACCTCTTCACAACTCTTCCCACCTCTTCACAACTCTTCCCACCTCTTCACAACTCTTCACAACTCTTCCACCTCTTCACAACTCTTCCCACCTCTTCCCATCTCTTACAACCTCTTCACAACTCTTCACAGTTCTTCACAACTCTTCCCACCTCTTCCCATCTCTTACCACCTCTTCACAGTTCTTCACAACTCTTCCCACCTCTTCACAACTCTTCCCACCTCTTCCCCATCTCTTCACAACTCTTCCCAACTCTTCCCACCTCTTCCCATCTCTTCCACCTCTTTCACAACTCTTCCCACCTCTTCACAACTCTTCACAACTCTTCCCACCTCTTCCCACCTCTTCACAACTCTTCCCACCTCTTCCCATCTCTTTCCACCTTTTCACAACTCTTCACACCTCCTCCCATCTCTTCACAACTCTTTCACAACTCTTCCACCTCTTCACAACTCTTCACAACTCTTCACAACTCTTCCCACCTCTTCACAACTCTTCACACCTCCTCCCATCTCTTCCCACCTCTTCACAACTCTTCCCACCTCTTCACAAACTCTTCACAACTCTTCCCACCTCTTCCCCACCTCTTCACAACTCTTCCCACCCTCTTCCCATCTCTTTCCACCTTTTCACAACTCTTCCCACCTCTTCCCATCTCTTCACAACTCTTCACAACTCTTCCCACCTCTGAAAAACTCTTCCCACCTCTTCACAACTCTTCCCACCTCTTCACAACTCTTCACAACTCTTCCCACCTCTTCACAACTCTTCCCACCTCTCCCCCTCCTCTTCACACTCTTCCCACCTCTTCCCATCTCTTCCCACCTCTTCACAACTCTTCCCACCTCTTCCCACCTCTTCACAACTCTTCCCACCTCTTCACAACTCTTCACAACTCTTCCCACCTCTTCCCACCTCTTCACAACTCTTCCCACCTCTTCACAACTCTTCCCACCTCTTCCCCCTCTTCACAACTCTTCCCACCTCTTCACAACTCTTCACAACTCTTCACAACTCTTCCCACCTCTTCACAACTCTTCACACCTCCCTCCCATCTCTTCCACCTCTTCACAACTCTTCCCACCTCTTCACAACTCTTCCACAACTCTTCCCCACCTCTTCCCACCTCTTCACAACTCTTCCCACCTCTTCCCATCTCTTTCCACCTTTTCACAACTCTTCCCACCTCTTCCCATCTCTTCACAACTCCTTCACAACTCTTCCCACCTCTGAAAAACTCTTCCCACCTCTTCACAACTCTTCCCACCTCTTCACAACTCTTCACAACTCTTCCCACCTCTTCACAACTCTTCCACCTCTTCCCCCTCTTCACAACTCTTCCCACCTCTTCCCATCTCTTCCCACCTCTTCACAACTCTTCCCACCTCTTCCCACCTCTTCACAACTCTTCCCACCTCTTCACAACTCTTCACAACTCTTCCCACCTCTTCCCACCTCTTCACAACTCTTCCCACCTCTTCACAACTCTTCCCACCTCTTCCCCCCTCTTCACAACTCTTCCCACCTCTTCCCATCTCTTCCCACCTCTTCACAAACTCTTCCACCTCTTCACAACTCTTCCCATCTCTTCCCACCTCTTCACAACTCTTCCCACCTTGGGACTACACAGGCTCCTGCCCAGCTACTTACTCTGTCTCTTAATATCACTTTTAGGGCACAGCCTGATCCAGTATGAAGTGAACACATGGATTGAGGTGTCATCCCTCCTAAGACTTCTCAAAGCCTCTGAACTCCAGAACCTGGTCCGGAAGTTATCAGTCCTTGAAGAAAATTGTACAGCCAGATATCTCCACTCAGAATAGACATCTTGGAACCTCTCAGCCTGCAACATTCAGAACCCTGTGCGACATGTACCCCTTCTGACACCATAAAAGACATAACGCTGTCACAATATACAGTATCTCACAAAAGTAAGTACACCCTCAGTCACATTTGTGTAAATCTTTTCTTCTATCTTTTCATGTGACAACACTGAAGAAATGACACTTTGCTGCAATGTAAAGTAGTGAGTGTACAGCTTGTATAACAGTGTAAATTTGCTGTCCCCTCAAAATAACTCAACACACAGCCATTAATGTCTAAACCGCTGGCAACAAAAGTCAGTACACCCCTAAGTGAAAATGTCCATATTGGGCCCGATTAGCCATTTTCCCTCCCCCAGTGTCATGTGACTCGTTAGTGTTACAAGGTCTCAGGTGTGAATGGGGAGCAGGTGTGTTAAATTTGGTGTAATCGCTCTTACTCTCTCATACTGGTCACTGGAAGTACAACATGGCACCTCATGGCAAAGAACTCTCCGAGGATCTAAAAAAAAAAAATTGTTGCTCTAGATAAAGATGGCCTAGGCTATAAGAAGATTGCCAAGACCCTGAAACTGAGCTGCAGCACGGTGGCCAAGACCATACAGCGGTATAACAGGACAGGTTCCCCTCAGAACAGGCCTCGCCATGGTCCACCAAAGAAGTTGAGGTCACGTGCTCAGCGTCATATCCAGAGGTTGTCTTTGGGAAATAGACGTATGAGTGCTGCCAGCATTGCTGCAGAGGTTGTAGGGGTGGGGGGTCAGCCTGTCAGTGCTCAGACCATACGACGCACACTGCATCAAATTTGTCTGCATGGCTGTCCTCTCAGAAGGAAGCCTCTTCTAAAGATGATGTACAAGAAAGTCCACAAACAGTTTGCTGAAGACAAGCAGACTAAGGACACGGATTACTGGAACCATGTCCTGTGGTCTGATGAGACCAAGATAAACGTATTTGGTTCAGATGGTGACAAGCGTGTGTGGGGGGCAACAGGTGAGGAGGACAAAGACAAGTGTGTCTTGTCTACAGTCAAGCATGGTGTGGGAGTGTCATGGTCTGGGCTACATGAGTGCTGCCGGCACTGGGGGCTACAGATCATTGAGGGAACCATGAATGCCAACATGTACTGTGATATACTGAAGCAGAGCATGATCCCCTCCCTTCACTTAGGGTGTACTGACTTTTGTTGCCAGCGGTTTAGACATTAATGGCTGTGTGTTGAGTTATTTTGAGGGGACAGCAAATTTACACTGTTATACAAGCTGTACACTCACTATCTTACATTGTAGACAAGTGTCATTTCTTCAGTGTTGTCACATGAAAAGATACAAGAAAAGATTTACACAAATGTCACTGAGGGTGTACTTACTTTTGTGAGATACTGTGTATAAAACTATAATATTACGTATATCTGTTATAGTATACAATGTTATTATATATTATATTTTATTATTGGAAACAGAATGTTCTCATTGCCCCACACGAATAAAGTTATTTGCACTTAGCTGATCTCTTTTCCATGATTGTCTACAATATAAGAAGATGACATTTCCCTGTGGATTGTTTTTGTGTGTCGGGGAATGCTGGGGCTTGTAGTTCACCTGGTGGTGTCCCCGGGGTTGTCTGGCGGTGGTGGGCACATTGTATAGGTGATGTCAGTGCCTCGGATTATTCATGGTGTGGGTGGGCACAACACGCTGTCTGATGCTCGTCTCCCGTATTATTAATTGATGGGAGTGAAGTGTGTGGGGGAGGGAGATGCGGATCGTTGGGATCACCTGTGTACCAGCCGACATACATGGAAATACCGCGTCACCCACACAGGAAGTGATGAATTCTGCACCCAAACATGGGCACAGGAGACGGGCAAAGAGATGTTTTTATGTTTTTATTCCTGGGCTGATCTTTTCTTCCCTCCTCCTTTCCCATAGTAGACAATGTATAGCTGAAGTGCTTATATATTATTATCATCTGGACCCTCCCCCACCCTCGCCCCCCTCGCCCCCTCGCCCCTTGCCCCCTCGTCCCCCTCGCCCTCTTCCCCCCTCGTCCCCCTCGCCCCCTGTCCCCTCTTCCCCCTCATCCCCTCGCCCCCCTCGCCCCCTTGCCCCCTCGTCCCCCTTGCCCTCTTACCCCCTCGTCCCCCCTCGCCCCCTGTCCCCTCTTCCCCTCATCCCCTCGCCCTCCTCGCCCCCTCGTCCCCTCACCCCCCTCGCCCCCCTTGTCCCTCGCCCCCCTGTCCCTCTTCCCCCTCATCCCCTCGCCCCCCTCGCCTCTCCCTCGCCCCCTCGTCCCCTCGTCCCCTCACCCCCCTCGCCCCCCCTCGTCCCCTCGCCCCCCTCGTCCCCCTCGCCCACTTGCCCTCTCGTCCCCCTTGCCCCCTCGCCCCCCTCGCCCCCCCTCGTCCCCCCTCGCCCCCTGTCCCTCTTCCCCCTCATCCCCTCGCCCCTCGTCCCTCACCCCCCTCGCCCCCCTTGTCCCTCGCCCCCCTCGCCCCCTGTCCCCTCTTCCCCCTCATCCCCTCGCCCCTCCTCTCCCCCTCGCCCCCTCGTCCCCTTGCCCTCTTGCCCCCCTCGCCCCCCTCGTCCCCCCTCGCCCCTGTCCCTCTTCCCCCTCATCCCCCTCGTCCCCTCACCCCCCTCGCCCCCTTGTCCCCTCGCCCCTCCTCGCCCACCTTGTCCCCCCCCTCGCCCCCCTGTCCCCTCGCCCCCCTCATCCCCTCGCCCCCCTCATCCTCTCGCCCCCCTCATCCTCTCGCCCCCCCTCGCCCCCTCGTCCCCTCGCCCCCCCCTCACCCCCCTTGTCCCCTCGCCCCCCTCGTCCCCCT
This sequence comes from Lithobates clamitans, assembly GCA_037952925.1. NCBI lineage: Eukaryota > Metazoa > Chordata > Amphibia > Anura > Ranidae > Lithobates > Lithobates clamitans. The sequence goes on from JBBGZY010003812.1 coordinate 67,480, forward strand.
CATCCCCTCGCCTCCCTTGTCCCCTCGCCCCCCTCGCCCCCTCGTCCCCTCCCCCCCTTGCCCCCTCGCCCCCCTTGTCCCATTGCCCCCCTTGTCCCCTCGCCCCCCTTGTCCCCCTCGCCCCCCTCACCCCCCTTGTCCCCTCGCCCCCCTGTCCCCTCGCCCCCCCTCATCCCCTCGCCCCCCCTCATCCCCTCGCCCCCCCTCATCCCTCGCCCCCCTGTCCCCTCGTCCCCTCGCCCCCCTCATCCTCTCGCCCCCCTCGCCCCCCTCGCCCCCCTCGTCCTATCGCCCCTCTTGTCCCCTCGCCCCCTTCGCCATCAACAGAATGATTTTTTTTTATTACACTCCTTATTTTAGATCCTGAGCTTCTCTATGCAATGCAGGCAGATCATGGATGGTGGGAGGGGGCCATCAGGGGGGTGGTACATAGCTTCCTGAAAACATCCCAGCCCCCGCCTCGGTACTCATCTCCAGAGCCCCAGTCCTGATGCGAGCAGTGGGAGGAGTTATGCGAATATTACAATACTGGGTGCGTGGGTGTGGGTCAGTCTGAAGGAGTGGGCGTTCCTAGACATTTCCATGCAGACCACCCAAGGTAACGCCCACTTGTGATGCTGAGCCTCTGTGATTGAAAGATCTGAAATCCAGTGAAGGAAAGGGGTGGGACCAGGGAGAGTCAGGCTGGGGAGGAAAGGGCTAGATGATGATGGGCTTCCTCCAGCCAGGAAATGAGGCGGGGCTCTGCCTGACTTGCTGCAGCTTCTAATGTACATTGTGAGAAGCTCACAGTGTGCAGGGAAATCAGAGGAAGCCGATTCTGTCCAGGAGAGGAGCCGGTACAACTGTGCAAGACTGAAGGGGGAGGAAGGGGATTAATATTATACATAGATCAGTGTAAGAAGGAAGAGGATGGGAGAAGAGAAGTAAGGGAAAGAAAAGGATAAGAGAAGAAAGGGAAGGAGAGGAGAGAAAAGAGGAAATGGAAGGGAGAGGAGTGTAGGGAAAAAGCAAAACAGAGAAAGAGAGTAAAGGGAAAAAAGAAGAGAATGAGAAAAAAGTGGAGGAAAAGGAAAGGAAAGGAGAGGAGAGGAAAGGGAAGGAGAGGGAAGGGAAGGAGAGGAGAGGAAAGGAAAGGAGAGGGAAGGGATGGGAGAAAAGAGAGAAGAGGGAAGGGATGGAGAGGGAAGGGATGGGAGAAAAGAGAGAAGAGGGAAGTGAAAGGTAAAAGAATAAAATAGAGAAATGAAGAGATGAGGCACGGAGAGGAGAGGAAATAATAGATGAGAGGGGAAGGGGAGGAAAGAGAGGAGAGGAAAGAAGAGGAGAAAGAAAGAGGAAAGGAGAGGGAAGGGGGAGAGAAGGTAATAGAGATGGGAGAGGACGTGTGTAAAGGATTGGAGTACAGCAAAGAGGAGAGAAGAGAGGGATGGAAAGGAAGGAAAGGTGAGGTAGGTAGGGAGGATGAGAAAAGGGAGAGGAAAGGAGTTGAGAATAAAGGGAGAATAGAGGAGGAAAGGAAGGAGAGGAGAAGAAAGAGAAAAGAGAGGGAGAGAAAGAAAGGAGAGGAGAGAGAAGGAGAGAGAGGAGGAGAGAAGAAAGTGAAAAGAGAGGGAGGGAAAGAAAGGAGAGGAAAGGGAAGGAGAGGAGAGGGAAGGAGAGGAGGAGAGGAGAGGGAAGGGAAGGTGAGGGGAGATGGAGAGGAGAGGAGAGGAGAAGAGAGGAGAGGGAAGGAGAAGAGTGGGAAGGAGAGGAGAGGGAAGGGAAGGAGAGGGAGATGAAGAGAAATGTCCGATGGAGCCCACACACGGTCGGAATTTCTGACAAGAAGCTCACATCGAACATTTAAAATCTGGCCGTGTGTACGCGGCATTACTGTGAAAGGACTAGTAAGTGATGTCCCCCTCCCCCACCCAGGCCAGAGGCTCGCGGTGCTCCTGGATGGATGGATTGTATTTATCTGGAAGTAAACAGACTATTTTTTTGTGGGAAGAACATGAAAAGAATTGGAATGGAGAAGATTTATCACCTATTTTCGGCATGGAAGATGAAAGTGAGAGTCCTCCATGAAGCAGCGCGGCCTCATCTATCAGCTGCTGTGATAAGGATGTTCTCCTGGATATGAGAAAAGACTGAAGTGTGAATTGTGTC